>JAOWBP010062401.1:0-35903 GCA_028571105.1 Tragopan temminckii
TCCTTCAGTTTGTATAAATACCTGGGATTGCCCAGACCCAAGTGCAGCACCCTGCACTTGGCCGTATTGAACCTAATTATGTTCACACGGGCCCACTTCTCCAGCCTGTCCCAGTCTCTCTGGATGGCCTCCCTTCCCTCCAGTGTATCGACTGCACTACTCAGCTTGGTGTTGTCTGCGAGATAGTGAATGATCAAGGATATGTTAGTTATAAGCTAGAGCATAGGAGAGTTTAGTCCAAGGACTGGGAAATTAATCCAAACAAGTTTAGTAGCATTTCAGGTGTAAGGAGGAGTTGTGTGTGTCACTTACAGCTCCACTGCTACTTGTGGTGTGCTAGTTAGACTAATTTGGCATTATTTCAGAGAGGGTTAAACAATTATTGATCCCACAGCTCTCTTCACTATTTCTCCAATTGTAGACATTAAATATTACGTAGGTGGAAGATAAGCATAATCTTGAAGGAGAAAGTTAATATGTGGGGATGTGCCAAAAGTTCCTGTACATACTATGAGTAAATATACAGCTGAAATCCCAGATAGGAAATAATTTTGTCCTTTAGTTTTGTCTGTCACGTAAAACATAGTGGGTTTTTACTTAGAATAGTGTTTAGTAAGAAATTAGCAGATAGAGGCCTGATTCAATTCTCAACGCAGCCACAAATACAAGCCTATATTTACTGTATGTACAAAAGGCACTTTCTCAAGAGGTAGACTTTGGAAGTCATTCCTCATCAGGCTTCATAAGGCTGCCCTTTGTAGAATGGAAGGATTTCAAAAGATAATGCAGAGGAGGTGAAATCATTAATAAATTACAAGGAAGAGAGAGAACCAAAACATGAGACTGAAAAAGAGTTATAAAGGAAACTTGATCACGATGAGTGCAGAGCCTATTAGAGACAGGCAGCTGATACAGAGGGGACTGTAGCCAGACAGGAGCATCACATGCACACTATTCCCTGCCCACTGCATTGCTTTGCAGAGACAGACATCCTCTGTTACTGGTTTGGCTGGCTGCTGGGGCCATTGATAACCACATGAAACCTGGAATTAAGTCGACTGCTTTCAGATCAGCTCATAGTGGGATGGAGTCAGGCTGTCTGTCCATTGCATTTCACATTGTGAGCACCTAGGGTTTAATCTAAACAAGGGACTTATGAGTGCAAGTATATCACTATATTGGCGTATCATATTGACTTTCTGATAATGTTCTAAGCCAGTCAGGTAAGAAAGAGAAAGTGCCACTGGGTACAAATTGTGGCATCAATTCTCTGCCAGACTGATCAATTGAGTTTATATATTACCTCCAGCTACGCACTTAAAATCTATAGTTTCACTCCCTCCAGTCCACAGCTCACAGTTTAAGTAATTGCAAATGCAAATGAATTTTAAAAGGATTTAGCAGGCTTTAAATTAAAAATGTGTGAACATTGTTTTTTAAGCACTCTAAATTATTTACTAATATAACCCAACTAATTCACTTTTCTCTTCTTTCTGTCTTTACCTGATTTTTTGATCTCTGAGGCCTCAGTGGAGCTTAAAATACCGCCGATAAACTGCAAACAGTAAAACAGTGCTCTATTTTTCCCAATTAAAAAAATCTTCAAATTCAGTGTACAGAATAAGTAGCAAAATATTAGCAGTACAAGAACTGTTAAATCCAAAATCAGGAAAAAAAAAAAAAAAAAAAAAAAAGAAGAAGTTGACAGGAGATATAAACAAACAGTTGAAGAACAAGTTTGAGTGCTTAAAGTTAAGCGAGTGTTTTGGGGTTTTTAGATGTAATAAAATGAGAGCGTTGCAAAAATGCTTACTGCTTTAGAAAAAATGACTCTGGTTATAAGATACTAGCTAAGTCTGATTTACCTTAATCAAACATCACAGCTGTTTTCTGTTTTAATCACATCTTTTGGATTAATCTGTAAGAAACTTGAGTCACAAGATAAACATCGCATCAAAGCAATAAATTAGGTCATTTGAACTTGTGCTAAAACAGTGAGCGCCATCTTACATTCTTCCCTATTTTCTGACTTCAGTCTCTTAATTGTAGAAATGATTCATAAGCTTCTTTAGAAATGATAAGGGACAGATTCGATACACTGAATAATGTGCATACAGAAATAGTGAAATGTGACTTCAGTGGGTCCTTACTGAGCTGGATCCAGTGCTGTACTCAGTTAACACTTCCCTTATATGCCTCTATTGATACATAGACTGCATAATTTAAGAATAATCTTTAATAAGCAGTTAATTCACCTGTAATATTAGATTTCCCATTACAAAAGCATTGCCTACTCCCTGAGTAGAGAAATGTGATAAAATTCTACTTGCCTTCTTGCTGGGCAAAGGTAAAGGTAACTTTATATGTTTGTCCTCACTATTTTTTTTTTTCCCCAAATTCAATTTATTGAGTTGGAGAAAGAAAAATAAACTAATGTGTAAGGATTATAGTCTAATGCATAAAAACATAATATTGGGAAATTTGCAAATAATTGAAGAAAGGTTACTGTAGGTTTGAAGGAAGTTATATTCTCATTAAGGGGATAAGTATCCCTCACAAAATAAATGTTTGTCCACAAACTATTGCTTTTTTATTGTTAAAGTTGAAGTTTGAAGAAATGTGAGATATTTCACTGAGTAATCCTATTGCCTTTATTCAAGTATCTTCATCAAAGTCATCAGTAATGTCAACAAAACTTGGCAAAAAGGCCCTCACAGTCAGCTTCAGTGCTGTTTTAAGACTGCTCTGATTCTGACATTTTTAATAAAGTCTGAGTTAGAGGGAAGTTGCATTTACATTCAATGTATATCCTTAAGAAGCTGAATTTTTACCAGAAGTCCAGGTTGAATATAAGACTTGAAGTCATATTTCAAAACACTGACTCCTCAAATTTATTTATATCACTCTGGTGAGGAGTTTCTTAATCTAAGGTTCAGTAACAGTTAGAGTTATTGGGTGTCCCTTAACACATGGGATGCTCATAATTCCAGCTTGAAGTATCAAGGCCTAACTAGAAGTATATACATTATTACATTTTTGCTCCCGAATTTCCATTTACTTTCAATGTAGATAATTGATCCGAGGCTGAAAGATGGAGAAATTCTACTGGTTCACCAATGTTTCCATACTCTACTCTACATCACTATCACAGAACTTAGAGTTGCTATTTTCCATCTTGCTGTCATCAACTTACTCCCTTCTCTGTGCTCCTCAGGTCTCTCCTGGGTACTTCAAGCCACTGTATGGCCATCAGTAGTGGTTGTGGCAGTAGCCTACAGAGTAAGCCATAAGAAGTAGAAAAGGGGATAGAAATATTCAGAATCCACAAAGCTGAGAGAAGAGCTGTACTTAAGGGAATGCTTTTAAGGACCCAAAGCCCCAACTTTAGGGTTTGCTCTTGTTTTCCTGAGTGATCCTACTATGGATGAGGAATATCTTTAAGGTTAATGGGATTTTGAAATCAATAAGAATCACTTATTAATGGTTCAGGGAAGTTTTTGCACTTCAGAGTGTGAATTTACAAGATGTTAGGTATTCTGTAGTAGCTCTCATTCTGCAGTGATGAACCCCTTCCAAAATGGAATGACATACCCACAGGAAGGCTGTTTGCATGGGGAGATACTGTAGAGAGTCTGTGTGCTCTGAATCTACATTCTAGCTTACCTTCCCACAGGGCTCCCTTTGTGCACAAGTTAAAGTGTGTGAAATCAGTACTGCCAGCCGTAGGGCAATTTTTGTTGATTTGTAATAAGATGTCATGTATTTCATATTTACAGACATGTTTCTGTAAATACTGATTCAAATAACTGAGACGGTTAAATTAAAAAAAAAAAAAAAATCTACTAAAGGAATGAATTTCAGGGTGGAGCTGTTTAAACATTTTGTATCTTTGTATATTTTTATATATTTCAGAAGATGTCTGCAATTGGATAGAGATTCCGTCTCATAATCAAAGCAAAAATCCAAACTGCAAAGTTTCTTCATCAAGAGGTAATGATCAAGAGAACTGGATATTGCTGCCATGCTACAAGGTATTCTGCATTGTGTCAGAGCTAGTCTTACGCTATGTACCTAGTGGAGACACGTACTAGCAGTTTTCATAGGAGAAGAACATCTGTTTTAACCATCTTGTCCTCCCTGGGTGAGATCCATACTGATGTATGCAAAATTTAATACAGATTAAAAGCAATGACTCTATACAGTTAGCTTTCTGATATAGAAACAATTCTTCACATTTCTCCTCCTCTTTTACTGCAAGAATCTTATCAGTATTACACTACACTGGACATAAAATAATTCATCTCTGTTTTCCTGAGAAAATATAATTTATTCAAAGAAAATTTGGAGGTAGTGGTCTGATCTGTTTGATATTAAAGACTTATTTGACAAAACAAATGTGCAATAAACACTCAGAAAACAGGAGCCATGCCAGTTAGAATGATAAAAAATCATGTCGAAGAGATAAATGGATCATTAAGGAGAAGGTACTTGAATTTTCATTACAGATCGCTTCACAATCACTAAAGGTTTCTGAACTTGTCTGGCTTGTTGATCTTGTGTGCTCCTCCTCCCTCTAACTATTATGTCTAATATCCATACTATCGCATACCTTTCTGAAGCCTATATATTTCATCCTCTGAAGGTATTATTAAAAGATCTCTGTAACCATCAGAATTCATGAATTTTGATATGCATTGGCCTAAATTGCATTAGGAGCTGTTTGCTGAGTAATAATATGAGCATCATACCTAATGAGTCAGATCTTGCATGACATAATTGACAGTATATTTGTGAACATATGGATTTTAACTATAGCTTGGCAGCACAGGACTGTTATTTAGTACAGCATGTTGGGCTGCTGGGGAAACTAAAGTAGAGCGATGACTGAATTATTAGTTAGGATTTTTCCATTTCTGTAGACTTGTCAGTAAAATGCTACTGGAAGCCAGAAGATCTAGTTATAAGCAAGAGAGTATCTTTTTCTTTCTTTCTTTCTTCTTCTTCTTCTTCTTCTTTTTTTTTTTTTTTTTTTTTTTTTTTTTTTTTTTTTTTTTGTAGATCTGTATAATTAGAAGAATAATTTTTGCTATGCACCTATCTCCTGCAGTGCACTGAAAAATTAAATGCTCAAGATACAGAAGTTATTTACTGTCAGGGCACATTGAAGCTGTACTGAACCAGTTGGATGACAGCTTGCTCTTCAGTGTTTCATATTCAAGATGAAGCATAGATTATTTCCTAGGAAGTGCGGAACTGGTGCTACAAGGGCTGCTCCAAAAGTAATATCTCCTATTTTATTATGTTGGCATGCAATGTCAGAGATGAATGTTGGTGGTATGGTAGAAGAGTTGAACATTCCCACCAATATTCCATTACATTTGATTGCTGTGTGACAGATGGCAGCAGAGGGGCAGT
Organism: Tragopan temminckii; assembly: GCA_028571105.1. Lineage (NCBI taxonomy): Eukaryota > Metazoa > Chordata > Aves > Galliformes > Phasianidae > Tragopan > Tragopan temminckii. The sequence continues at coordinate 5,416 of JAOWBP010062401.1, forward strand.
CCAACAAAACTGATATCTGGCACAGAACTGTGTATGAAGAAAAAGTGTGCCACTGAATTCCTCCATGCAGAAAAAATGGTACCCATTGTCATTCAAAGATGCTTGCTGAACATTGATGGAGACAAAAGAGTGGATGTGAACACACACGGAGGTGGTTGGTGGTGCCTTTTAGCAGTGGCCACATTGACAGTTGGTCACATCTGCTGGTGCAGATTTTTCCAAGTACAGCAGGCAGACTCTTGTCCATCACTGGTGAAAAGGCATAGCTAACGGTGGTGACTATGTTGAAAAACAGTGTTTTGCAGCTGAGAAAATGCTCTATCAAATAGTATTATTGTGCTTTTTGTATCTGTTGTAGTTTCCATAGAAATAAATAGGAGGCATTACTTTTGGAGCAACCAGTGTATTCTAGTAATGTAAGGACAAGAAAGGAGTTCAGTAATGTATAGATCAAGGAATATTTTGGCTTTCTACTGAGCTTCAGTTTCAGAAAAATGTGTGTCTGCAGAGAGGTCTAGATTTAAATAAGACAAAAATTTGACTAAAACTGGTATATTTTGTCATCAGTATGACAGACTAGGATAAGACAGCAATATTCTGCAGTTGTTACTGGAAACTCTCCAGCCTAGAAGACAGCCTGTGTCCCTGCCTGTTAACTCTGAACTCATAGTTCAACTTGAGAAACAACATATTACCGGAAGATAATATGAAACAAATTGATTTCCCAGTCCAAAACAAACTGCAGTCTACAGGCACTTTCCTTTTACTACTTCTAGTTTTTAAAAGGGATAGTCCATACTTTCATCTTGGCAGTTCTTTTCTTTTTACTTGTCTGTGTCATCCTGCGACAGTTATGCCACAAGGATAAAGGAAAAAATGGCTTATCAGTAAATCTGGAAGGCAGAACTTTGCTTTTGAACCCTCTATGTGTAAACCTGAATGAGTTGCAAAATCACTCAGACAGAGAAGCATTACAGGAACCATCAAAATAGCATTAAATCACAGTATATTAGATTCACCTTTCTTTTCTGGTGAAGGAAGAGATATTTTTTTTTCTGAATACATCTGTCTTAAAGAGTTCAAGAAGCTGCAACAAATCAATAGTACTAGAACAAGTTTCTGAGAACCAGAGATATCCTATTTGATAACCGTTGATCTTCAGATAAAATAGATATTCTAGCAAATACTAACTTGTACCCAACAGGGGACCATAGACCTGTGAATATAAAAGCATTACAGTTTTATTAACTCATAATCTTTCCTTTCTCACCAGCACTGGATTTCAGACCTTTGGACAAGATACGCATGACCACTATAGAAGGGTGAATGGGAGCAAGATTACTGTGCAGCAAATGTCCTTGCCCTGTTAAGTGCCTAGTTTCAAAACTGTTAATTGAACAGCATACTATGTGTGGGAGTGAGGGAAGTGCCAAAAAGGGGCAGGAGGTAAAGAAGAGTCCTTGGCTATTGGCATCTCCTAATGTATAATGTTCATATGCACAGTATGTGCTTTGAATAATGGAAGTGAGTTAGAATAAATTGAGGCATTATCTTTCTTTCGGTTACATTCAAACTGAAATTAAATAAATAAATAAATAAATAAATAAATAAGTAAATAAATAAGTAAATAAAGTCATTGCTTCCATAATTTTTCTGGCATTTTTATATTCTGTCCCAAATGGTTGTTTAGCATTTACATTCAAAATCACTACTTGTTCTTAATTTTTTATCCCAGAAATAGCTTCCTTAAGCAGGTGGATGATCTATTCCCTCTTATATACCCAAGATACTGATTTATATCTGTTCTGGAGTAAATAGTGCACCACAAATTCAAGACCTGTGCTCTTGTTTCTATCATTACTTATTTTCATGTATGCATAGACAATGACTTTTAAATTTAACTTCAAATTTTACATAAAATTTTGAAATTTTGGGCAAGCTTTATGAAGAAAACATTAAATTTGTATTTAAATTTCCCACCTAATTTGAAGCAGTTGTCAATGCCATTGGTTTCCTTTCCAGATGGCTCAATCTTTTTCCAAACACACCTTGCACTGCAGCAGCCACTACAAGTCTCAGATATGTCTGGCACCAATACTGGTATTTTTGATTCTAATGAAAATTAGAATTGATAAAAGCTTTTAAATGATAAGGAGTGCCTCCTCTCCTCCTTCCTTTCCCCCCCTCCAAAAAAAAAAAAAAAAAAAAAAGAAGAAGAAGAAGAAGAAGAAAAGAAATAATAAAGCTAACAAGCAAAAGGACAAGGATGATAAATAAGTTAATGTAAGTATGTAAGTTCATATTAGAGTAATTTTATATTCTATCAGCTTTAGCTAGACCACTTGCAAAATGAAAACTGGGTAAACTTGCCTACTAACTGGAGAAGAAAAGAAATCTGATATTGTTACTTAGCACTTTTATGTACTTTTCAGCTATAGATTTCAAAGTGTTTATAAAGCTCCAGAAATATAATTATCTCCATTTCATAGCTGAGGAAATTGAAAGGCAAAATTAAGTGGTTTGCTGAGGGCCACACAGTGAATCATTTGAAGAGCCAAATTGTTACTGTAAATCTCCACACCTAGGCAATGATTATGCTGCTGTGACTCAGACAAGATATTATTCTAGAACATCAATTGCTGCTGCATAACCAGTGTCATACACAGGCTCCAACACACTCTTCATTATGTACAGATGCATGCTGGACTTTTTAACTTTTCTCCATTTTGTTCAGTGGGAAAGTACGTGTTCTTCAGAACTCCCCCAGAATTTTCTCCTACAGAGTCTGAGCATTTAGAAAGTTTCTTCCTAAAACAGCTAAAAGCAGAGTTTAAGAGTCTAACTTCATTTTGACAGCTGACTTGTATCCAAATTCAGCTTATAAGCATATCAAAGCATCAGTTCTTCCTATGCATTCTCCAGTGGCTCTGAGATAAAAGTCTGGGTAACACTGCCATAAATTGTATTGGTGTTTATTTCTGAGTCACAGAAAAATAATGGCATTTTCTGATAACTATAAAATGAATAATTTTTGAGAAATATTCTTAATTCACTTGAAACGTGAGCAAATCACATCACTTCTAACTGTATGTTGTAAGCTCTACTACTGGTGTTGCAGCTGTGAGGTCTTTCATGCAATGGGAGCAAGTTCTGAGTGCAGTTCAATCCAGTGAGAAACTGCTGAATGAAACAAGGCATTTATATACAATATTTTAGAAGAAGACTTCATGAAGAATTAGAAAAACAGATAGTGTGTAAGGTAAACCAAGTGGTAATGCACAGGGGACATTTTTAGCATCTTGTTCTGGGAAGGAGCTGTCATGTTGGAGACATCTCAGGATGAGATTCATTGCTAAAAACTTTCCAGTGACTTATTATTTCTACAATTTTGGTAATATTAGGCCACCTCCTTCCCATATGTCAGCCGTACTCATTCTGTTGTCTCATGTTACCCTTTGAGTTAAGATGAATTGATGATACCCCATTCCAACTTCAGAAGTGCTTCAGAGTCCATAGCAGCTGAATTCCACCACAAAAGTAGTGCATTTTAGCATCAGAAAAGGCCCCTTAGATAGCGTCATGAAAATTCTTCTAGGTGTTGACATAATCAAAACTTGATTTTCTTTTCTAAATTCACAATTAATTTTTGCAAATATTTTCACTATGATTTTCTTCTCTTCACGGATTTATAAACTTTCAGACTAGGAAAAATTCACTGTGATAATGTCTCACCTTCATTGTGTGTAGATAATAAGAGTTGTTTTAGAGAGACAATTGATCTCATTTTAAAGTTGACAAAGTACGGTGAGCCTATTGCCTTCAAGAAACTGTTCTGATGTTTAATTATAGAAATCTGCATATATTGCAAGATACAATTTGTTGAATACATCTGCAAAGGAAGAAGGCCCCATCTGCCAGGTGTCTTCTCTATCTGTTCATATAAATACATCACATTCTAAGACTCATTTGCCAAAGTTTAGAACAATGCAGTGATGTTCCTTTCACTTTTGTCCTAGTATTACTTCGTATTTTTTGTTAAGTGCAGGTCTGACGGGTAGACAGGGTGTTTCCAGTGTGGAGTATAGAAATGAGGCCTGGTTCTCTGTTCCTGATTATAATCCTCCTTTTATCCAGCAAAAGATGAACCAATGAATCACTAAGGCAATTTCTGTTGACCCACAAACATCCTCTTCTGAAGAGTTGTTTTCAGAGATAGTCTTCCTAAAAGTATTTTCTAAAAGTGTATTCCTAAATGTATTGCTTGACTTTTGTGTGTGTTTAAATATATTTTACTGGTTCCTGACCATCAACCAGTCAACTCTAATCTGCTTATAAAAGTAGCTCATTTTTCTCATCTCATTTTTCTCATTACAGGCCGGTCAGCCTCCCCTTCTGTGCCTGGGAAGATCATGGAGCAGATCCTCCTAGAAGCTATGTTAAGCACATATGAGATAAAGAAGTGATTCCAGACAGCCAGCATGGCTTCACCAAGGGCAGATTGTGCCTGACCAATCTGGTGGCCTTCTATGATGAAGTGACAGCTTTGATGGATGGGGGAAGGCCGATGGATGTCATCTACCTGGATTTCTGCAAGGCCTTTGACATGGTCCCTCACCACATCCTTCTCTCTAAATTGGAGAGGTGTGGATTTGAAGGATGGACTGTTCGATGGATTAAGAATTGGCCAGCTGAACACAGCCAAAGGGTTGTGATCAATGGTTCTGTGTCAGGGTGGAGGCCAGTCACAAACGGTGTTCCTCAAGGGTCAGTCTTGGGACCAGTGCTCTTTAATATCTTCATCAATGACAGAGATGATGGCATCGAGTGCACCCTCAGCAAGTTTGCAGATGACACCAAGCAGAGCAGTGCAGTCAATACGTTGGAAGGAAGTGAAGCCATCCAGAGGGACCGGGACAGGCTGGAGAAGTGGGCCCGTGTGAACATAATTAGGTTCAACAAGGCCAAGTGCAGGGTGCTGCACTTGGGTCTGGGCAATCCCAGGTATTTATACAAACTGAAGTAAGAACTCCTCGAGAGCAGTCCTGAAGAGAAGGACTTGGGGGTCCTGGTAGACAAGAAACTGGACATGAGCCAGCAGTGTGCTTGCAGCCCGGAAGGCCAACTGTGTTCTGGGCTGCATTAAAAAAGGGGTGGCCAGCAGGGATAGGGAGGTGATCGTCCCCCTCTACTTAGCTCTTGTGAGGCCCCGTCTGGAGTACTGCGTCCTGGCCTGGGTCCCCCAGTACAGGAAGGATGTGGAGCTCTTGGACTGGTTCCAGAGGAGGGGCACTAAGATGATCGGAGGGCTGGAGCACCTCTCCTATGAAGAAAGGTTGAGAAAACTGGGCTTGTTTAGCTTGGAGAGGAGAAGGTTCCGGGGAGACCTCATTGTGTCCTTCCAGTACTTGAAGGGAGCATATAAACAGGAGGGGGTATGGCTGTTTACGAGGGTGGACAGTGATAGGACAAGGGGGAATGATTTTAAACTGAGACAGGGGAGATTTAGGTTAGATATTACGAGGAAGTTCTTCACACCGAGGGTGGCAATCCTGCACATGGCAAGGAGGTTGAAACTTGATCATTGTGATCCTCTTCAACCTGGACCATTCTATGATTCTGTGATTCTGTGATATCATTCTATGTGGTATCCAGTTTTGTAATTCACCAAAATCTTATTTAAATAGTTGGAGAAAACATTGTGCAGTACTGGATCAAACCTTGATCCACGGTCAGCACCACCAGCAACACTATAACTCACTGACGTGTTTTCATTACATAACTCCACTTTAAGGGCTGCAAATAAAGCAGTTTTTAATCCATTCAATGTGACTTTTTAATCCAATCTAGTTGCTACAGATTGCTCAAGGCCTTCCTTTGCTCACTTTTCAAAAAGATGGTATGTACTTGTAAAGAAAGCAACTTGGAGAATCCTAAAATACAATCAGGACTATCAAGAGTACTGTGCTGGTATCACCTAAGTAGTAGTCCTCAACAGAAGTACAGAACAAAACAATTTTTTGTTTCTTCAGAAATATCTTTTTCATGGCATGGTGGGGACAGGTATTTCTACTTGTCTCCCAAAGGAGGAAAATTAGATGCTTGCAAGACAGCGGAAAAGGATGGATACCTTTGTTTCCTACATTTTGAGCACCTGGCTAAATTCAGTTGTTCAGTTTGTTCCCTTTAAGACTCTTGGATCTAAAATAATCTAAGCCTGTTGATATGAATATACTCATTTTTAGCAGTTGCTGCCTTACCTCTTTCTTTGTTACAGATGGCAAACTTTCATTTCCATCCACAACATCATATGGGATGGATACATCCTCCTGTTTCATTCCAAGTGCGGAACAGAAATATTTATTAAACATTAAACAATTCTGCCTTTTCCGCATCATTATTTATGATTTCCACCATCTGCATCTTCAGTGGATCCATATCTGACCTAAGATTCCTTTTGATGCTAAACTGTTTTTAAATGTGCCTTCTTGTTGTTTTTAACCATATTGGCCACTGACTTTTAACTGAGTCACTAATTTATCTTTTACTCAAAAGTCTCAGTATATAACTTATCCATGCTCAATTTCAATTTTTATATAGAATTATTTCTTGTTTTACATGGCTTTGTGTGTTTTAATCAGGGCATTTTGACTACGGTACACTTCTGTGTGTAAGTGAAATTAGATTATGTCCTTGAACAATTCCCAGTTTTCATTAATACTTCCTAATTAAAATTTACATTCCTGCTCAGTTATGTTAACTCATTCAAGCTTTGATAAACTGGTCTTTTTAAACATCTAATATAACCATTATGACTTGGTATTATGTACACATCAAATTCATAAAATAAATATAAGCAGACTGTGATCATTAGTCCTCAGCTCTTCGTGTTTCGTATTGATAGGTGGGCATAGGTATCTGTTTGGACATCAAAATGATGTTCAGTTTTCAGTGTCTTTATGAATGATGCAGAATTTTCTACACTCTTGTAGTATCTGCTAATATTTTAGAAGCTGTAAGGAATCTTCTTACTAGCAAAAAAAAAAAAAAAATCTTAGCAAATACTCCTCAGTTTAAACTCCCCTATGATAGAACTGGGCTTACCCCACCCCTACTCCCCTGAAGCAAGGATGCTGAAGGAGTAGTTCATCTCATTGTTTACAAGGCTCTATTTTCTTTGTAGTATACACAGATTTCTATCCAGTTATGTTTTAACTGGCACAGGGTTAAGGTAGCTTGATCATTTTTGACTCTTCAACATGCAACATTGTATTTGGTGCAACTGTTGATTTCCAGATCCTCCTTATAAAAAAATTAATTGCTGTTCAGAAAAATTCCAGCGTTATGACATTTTACCAAGTTTCACAAATGCTAACTATGTGACATTTATTCTAATACATGAATACAGCCTCTGTTCAATTATTACCAAAAGGCTTGAACACGAGAACATGAATTTAGAGATTTCTTCAAAATGTGTTTTTTGTACATGTTTAATTTCTTGATTTTGTCACATATCTGATAACCTGGCTGTACACACATGTATTTGCCATAATTTCCCTTCAACAGTATTTCATGTTTAATTTAATGCCTTTCTGACTACATTTTGCTGTTTTTTCACTGATAGGTATGGCTCCTACTGAGATGGTCAACAGGAACGTGAAGTTTCTCATCCCTCTGGTAGGGAAATCATCTACAAGTTGCTAAATGAATCCTGACAAAATATTACTATCATCAGCTTACATCCAGCTAACTGAAATCTCACAGAGGCTTGAATTCAAACCAGTCATCTTTGGTCAAAAAATTGTCGGTTGTCCTCCTAGCCCTTGGAATGTCCTGCAGGTTCTTCTGTATGGTTTCAATAAAGCTGTCAGCAAGAACTACATTTTATTGTCCCTCTAAGGATGCATTCATGAGCTTTCTCAAGGTTCTTCTGCTCTGAACTAGATACTATTTCTATTTTTTATGAGTGTTAATCTGAAAGTGACTTCTTAAAATCAACCAAACAATACGAAGAAATAAAACCACTTCATTTACAGGTCATCATCTTGAAGGTAAAATGATCAATTATAAACAGATAACGTCTGACTCAACTATCATGAAACAGTTGGCAAGAAGTTTGTAGATTAAAATTTTTTTGCCTAAACTATAAATGAAATAATTTCAACCGAAGAACAAAAGAAACCAAGTTTGCACTTGAATAATTTGCAAATAAGAAAAAAGAAATAGATTTGTCAAATTAATTATTCATTATAAGTAGCCCAACCAGATCTATTCTATCCCCTCTATTTTTTTTTAAACATTTACATAGTTTCTAAATTCTTAAAGTGGCTTGGGAAACTTAAAGATTAAAATTTGCCATAAATGCTTAATACAATGATAATTTATATATGACAGTGTAAATGTACAAACATACTTTACTTAGCATTGAAATAGACAGTGGAGACTATGAGAGAATGGTTAATAACCTTCACTCTCAAAAAAGGTGAAACTCTTCTATTTTTCAGACAGACTGAAGTATGAACTTGTTACCTGCAGTTTGAGGATTACTGCTGCAAGTGACCCAAACCATAGCTTATGGACCCTTTGGCATTGTGTCTGTACCAGGGTAATAAGAGCACTGATAGGGATGAAATTGTCACATTACACAGTCTTAGGGATATCACAAGGTCCTAATTTCCAGGAATGCTCCTCTGCAGCTCCATGCTTAATGAGCGTGACTTTTTTTCTAAAGGAACTTTTCAAATTATGACCCAATCCAATAACACTTAGCTGGCTGGATCAAATTTTTTCACAGAAGGTAAGCAAAGGAGCAAACAGACAAATGTGTGAATACACTTAGCTCAATGAGCATAATTTGAGTAGGACTTGTTTTTATATATATATATATAACTGCTTTCTGATAACTGTAATAATATCATCAAACACATAAAAATTGCTCAGATTCTGGTCTTCTTGTCCATTACACTCCAAATACAAACCCAGTGAAATCATACAAAAGCTTACACTCTGTAGTTTAGTTGCTAATAAAACCATAACTAGTTGCTAAATTTAGAAGACTAAATGTGATTAGAGAGATAAGTGATAGAAATAATTTTGAAATCTGACAATAACATAGAAAAATATAAAGATTTTTCAGTTTGCTTTTTTTTCTAAAAATGAGTAAATTTGGCATAGAGTCACCTGAAAGAAATGAATACAAAACACTCAAAATTATCTAAAGATAATGTGAGATATAATAGGAGGTATTATATATATATATATATATAAAATATATATATAAAGTAGGAAAGAGAAAGTATTTTAGATATTAGTCTACAAATGCTCTTTTCAGCTTTGTAGAAGAAATATAAAGCAGTAAAAAATCTACAAAGGAATCATAATGAGAAGTACCACTGTTTGAATTTATTTATTGTGGCAATAGTAGTCTGGCTTCATGAAGAGAACTGTGTAGTATCTCAAACATGACGTTGGTTAAGAAGCTTTCAAAAGTCCTTTACATAGGAAAAAACTTTATTCTCAAGTATTCAATCTTTACCGTATGACCTCATATTCTTGTTTTTATTTATTTCTAGACCAAAGTACACCCGGAATTTTCATACTTATATTTAAAATAGTCTATAATTTAGTTAATTTGTTCCTTTGTGTTGTTAAGAGGAGAAAATTATCACAAAATAATTCTGTAGTATCTAGCAGCTATTTGTATTCAAAGGCTTGATGGGCAAGAAGTTGCTCTTGGTGTGGGTAGTGCCCATGCTTCTTGGTCTAGTTGCTGGTTGTAGAAAATGCGATTAGTCTGGAAGACTATGGCTGTAGAAGTCAAACGTACAATATTACATGTTTGATAGCAAAATAAAGAGTACACTACAGAAGAGCCAATGGAAGTTGTTCAGTGGCCTTTGGATGAGGCCTTAATTTACCGTCTCCAGATTGCAACAGTAAAAATAAGTGGATGACAGTAGAGGAATCTTAGACTTATAGAATCATTTGAGTTGGAAGGGACCCTTAAAATTCATCTGGTCCAACTCTTCTGCAGTGAACAGGGACACCCACAGTTCAGTCAGTACTCGGAAACCCATTCAGCCTGACCCCGAATATCTTCAGGGGTGGAGAATCCACCACATCTGTGGGCAACATGCTCCAGTGCTTCACTATTCTTCTCATATAGAACTTCTTCCTTTTATCAAGTCTAAATTGCCACTTTTCTAATGAAACCATTTTCCTTTGTCCTGTCACAACAGAACCTGTTAAAGAGTCTGGCCCCTTTTTTTTCTTACAGCCCTCTTTTAGATACTGAAAGTCCACTATTGGGTCTCCCTGGCCTTCTCTTCTTTAGGCTGAACAGCCTCAGCTCTTTCAGCCTGTCATCACAGGGGAGATGTGCCATCCCTTGGATCATTTTTGTGGCCCTCCTCTAGATATGCTCCAACACGTCCATGTCTCTCCTGCACTTCTCCTTGTTCAACCAAACCACAGCCTGCTCAGATGCTGTTGCAGAGCCTTCAGCATTAGAAAAATCTGGGGACTATTAAACTTACCATGTCCTAGCCCACCCCATCTCCCACCCTTGTTATACAAAATACTGCAAGTTTACAGGGGATTCAGGAACAAAAACTAAGTCTGAACTTGCAGCTCTGGATTGGAAGATCAGAACTCCTTCACCGTTTTAAAATGTACAGGGTCTCTATCATTTAGCATCTTTTCACAGCAAAGGTCTGAGGAGTGAAGGAAGAGGTTAGGATAAGAGAGGAACACTTTGCACTTCACCTGCAACAATTCCTCAAACTTCAATAAACAGCAAATTTTCTGTACTTTCCTGAACACATAATTCTACCCCTTTTTACTAGACTTCTTCCTCCAAGGAATCTCCCTGGAATGGAGTTTCGTATGATAGACTGTCACTGATGATTAAAAGCTGTGTCATCATTGACCTTATGTACAACATCATTATTCACAGCTAACTGGTTCCCAGGTACAGAAAAGTGGTTTTGTCCCTATAGAAAAATGAGATTATAACATTTTATCCAGAAATTAAACCCAGTTTATTGATGCCTCATCATGGTTAGTGCAGTACTTAATTTCAACACGTTAAAGAATTAATGAGTCTCATATACGCTTCCTATGCGCACTCTAAACTCGCATGGTTATAAAGTTGTAGGGTTTCAGGTTGATTCACTAGCTTGGGAACAATAAAATACAATTAATTGTTGCAACCACTGTTCTAAATGAAACCTGCATCTCTAATGAGACTGAATATAGAACAAAGTTGCTGCATGTTGTCTGCTGGATTTCAAAGTGATCAGACTGAATTTCACCTCTTTCTCTTGAAATTATGCCTCTGGTTTTAATTAAAAGGAGAGTGTTTTATTAAAGAAATCCATGTGGGTGTTCTGTGGTTCTTTACTGCATAGTACCAAATTGCATCAAATGTTGTTCTGCGTGTTTCTCTTTAAGCCTACACAAAGTTTTCAGTCCTGCTAGTGTAAGCCAATACATAGTCCTGGCAGATTTTCTTTACTACCTCAATCACAAATGGATCCAAATTTTACATACACAAGACAGTTTCTCAAGCAAGAAACAAGATAAAAGTCCCATTACAGAGCAAAGCTATTTCAAGACTTTCAAACTCCCTTTTTAATAGATAAGTAATGTCAGAATCACACATTATTATTGAATCTGTTACAAGCATATTTTAATACTCAAAAATGTATTTCCAAAAGCAAAAAAAAAACTTAAAAATAACAATCGCATTATTTTTCTAAATGAACAGAACATCTGAGAAACTTTCTCGGACAATATAATTTGGATGTTTTCGACATCGCTTATTTTATTTCACAACAAACTTACATTTTATCACATGATTGCTTTCCCAATTATAGTGCAAAATAAAAAGCATCATCAAATAGTTTAATAGGTGCAGAGGAAAATGTAGTTTTGTTCATCAAATGATGCAGAAAATAACGTGACAACGAAAAATCTGTGTGTTCGGATGGGAAATTATTGCCATGGAGTTATTTATCCTGTATCTCCTCAACAGAAGCAAGGGATGGAGGGCCCCCAGGTTCGATTATTATTTTTCTGATAAAGTGTGCACTGGAATAAATGGAAGATTTCCTCTTCCAGACAGGTTCTGCAGTCCTCCCAGTAAGTGTGCAGTCTCAACAGTTAAAAGACAAACTGCATTTATCCATGAGAACAGACGTCCATGCTTAGGCTGCAGGGTAGGAGATTTAGGAAAAGAGACTAAAGGAAAACTGTTTGTATTTCTACCACAACCTACTCAGACATATACTAATAGAATTTTAAAGGGTCTGTACACATCCACCAGTGCTCAGATGGCATGCTGATAAGTGCCTCCTGGTGATTTTCAGATTTCCGTCTCAGACGTGGGCCTGTGATTACCTCTATCTGCCTCACAATACAAAGCACTAATCTGTTTTAAAATAAAGGCTCAGGCCAGCACGTGTGGCAGAAAGCAGTTGGTCACCACTGCACACCGAGATATCCTTTCGGGGCCTGCATCCAAGTCGCGTAGTCAGGTATGCATTATTTATGGCAGTGCCTCCGAGTGATTACCTCCAGTTAACTTGAAGCTTCTCTTAAAACAAAGGTTGCTCTAGTCCTGCCCACCGTTAGTGTGAGGCTCTCCTTGCTCCTGCTCTCCCCCACTGGTGTAAGCAGACATAGCAGCCCTCTGTCTAATTAGCTGTCTTTAAGGCAAGGCTAAGTGGGCTCAGTGGGGGGAAGAGGCTTTCTTGGGCCCCTCCAAGCCTCTCCTCAGCTCGGGCAGACAGAGTGTGCATGGCCTCCAAGAAGCATAGCAAACTCACTGACATTATGTCCACAGGTTATCATTATCATCTTTTTTTTTAAAAAAAAACCTGATCGATCGCTCCTAACCACAATGATGCTTCAGGGCATCTCTCTCTCTGCTGGGGAGTGATTGACCATTGGGTATCATTAAAGAGGAGAGGCGAGGGGAGGGAAGGAGGTGAGGGGAAAACGGAGGCTGCTGCTGCAGCAGCATTGGCTCCAGCTCCTCCTTGTGCTCTCCTCTCCCTCCTGGATGCTGCTGACCTTTCACTCAGGAGCCAGCTGGAGCCAGGAGAGATATAATTGAACAGCCTCCCCAGTTATGTTTGGGGTTTGGGTGATGGAGGATGAGGATATAGCACTGAGAAGTGAGAGGAGAGGAGGGGGAACAGCAAAAAAAAAACAAAACCACCCAACAACTTTGGATGACCTTCAAAGGCTAATTGCTGGGCTTTTCTTTGGTCTTTGCTGGGTTTAGGCTTGCACAGGGACATGGACAGTGCTGGGGTCATCCTTCCCCATGTACAGGCACTTCCACCACCAAGGCTTCTTCTGAGTGCCAGCCCTTCCTGCATAGCTGGCTGTGGGCAAGCTACAGTGGCTGTCCACACTTCTTCTGAGGCTGCATGGGCTGGAGAGGGTTGTTCACATTCCTCAGGCATCCCTGATTGGTCTTGAGAGGGTGGGAGAAGAAAAAAGCATTGCTTTATATAAATGCATACATACGTGTATATGGATGTATGAAAATGCAGAAGTGTACATTAATATCTTCATACATTTTTAAAGTGACTGTCTCCTTCCTTTACAATAGAAAAAAGAATGGTAAATAAAACCAGAGGTAGCCCAGCCCAAGAAATTCAGCTGCTGTTCTCTCTGCTCCTCATTCCTCTCACATTTCCTCCTTTTCTGTTCTTTTGTTTGTTCCTGGGATTCCGCACTTCAACAGTGCAGGCCATGCACTTCCTCCTTCTCCACCTTCCTCCCCTTCCCCCTCAATCCAGGCTCCCCCCTTGCCATTTTAACATAAGTAAAAAGGAATGAATGAATCTCAGCTGAGTTAAATAGGTGACGAGGGAGATGGAAAGAAGGAAATTCATCCCTTCTTGTCTTTGAGAGCAATTTAATTAGGCTCAGGCCCCCTGTGAGTGGGTAAGGGGAAGGCTGAGGATTGGCTCTTCTGGGCTTCCTCTGAAGGCAAAAACGGCCTTGGACACACATACAGAGAAAGGATTTTTAAAGGATCATGTAAGAAGATCAACAGATAAGCAGCTAATTTTGTGTACTTAGGGAGCAAATGAGTGTGCGCACTCCCAGTGGAATAGGCAGACTGATGGGATGAGAGGAAGAAAAATAAGGAGGAAGCAAGGAGAGATCTTAAAGTATTTCACTGTTACTGCTGATCACCAAAATTAAAGATTTATGCTGCTTGATAGGGTACTCTGGCTTTCACATCAACTGTGCGTGTGTACATATATCTATATACATACATATATAGATATAGATTTTTTCTTTATACAGCTCAGTTATTTCAAGAATTTTCATCAGAAAACCACTTTTGAACTAATTGGAGTCTGTGGAGAGGAAACCTCATTTTTGGTTCAAATGAATTTTCTGAAAATGTCATTTGATTCGGGAAATATGACTGATCTGCCCGATTTCTTGATAAGAAATGAAATGAGCCGTTGTCCTTCAGGATATCATAGACTTGAAATGGGGGATTTTATGGTTAATGCCATCAGATAGAAGTGTCCTACTTTGAAAGGAGAAGTCCATCAGCCCCAGGGAAAGGCTGAAGCCTGAATTTCTTCTCTAAATCCACAGCTGCAGTTAGAGCTGGCACAGAGCAGTGATAGATTTTTTTTTCTAAGCAATAATTACAAAATACACAGCAATAAATAACAAAGTCATTAATAACAAAAAAGTTAATGCTTTTCCACCTCTTCATTTTAATTTGTATTTTTTCCCCTTAGTGTTGTGGTCAGCACTGACCACAGAGGCTAAAATTAACCCCAAATATTGCAGCATCTTATGTTTTAATTAACACACATGCTCAGAGTAAACCTATATCTGGAAATGGCTGAGACACACAGGATCTCTTGGATGACAGGGTACAGTGTTACTTTCATTTTTCATGGGAAAACTGAGAAAGGCAAGATAAGTGACTTTCCCAAGGCCACGAAAGGAATTACTCAGAGTGACGAGAAATCCCACAGAGTACTTGCAGGAGGGCTGGAACCATTCGTTAGTTTATTTTCTTCATAGCAGTATATATGCAAATAGAAATAGAGTCATATGGACACGAGAAAAGACAAAGAGAAGACCAAAAATGTGTAAGCAAAATTTCCAAAAAAAAAAAAAAAAGCCAATTCAGCCAAACTTTGAAGAAATAGTTTTTAAACAGAGTATTAAATAGAAGCAAATTGAGTAACACTTGTAGCAGATTTGGATTTTAAAAAAATGTATAAGAGAAAAATTATTTGCAGAGATTTCCCAGGCTACAGTGCTTTGATGCAAGTTTGGACTTGGAGTTTTAGCTCCCTCATTTTGCCAATACTGCAAGCATAAAAGCTTCCATATAAGCATTCCACTTGCTGTCCACTGTGTTTATGGCAAGACTACTGTGGATTTTTCTAGAAGAAGGTATTTACAGATCAGTGTATATTTTATGGTGTGCTACCATCATAAAAAGGTTGGATGCTACCAGAAGTTTTCCTCACTTAGAGATGCCACACACACACACGCAAAAAAGTCCAACAGAAGGAAAGAAAAGCAAGGGAATCTCAGGTGTTCAAATTCCACAGTCAAGAAATCATTAAGGAGTAACAGAAAATGTCTCATTTTGATAAGGTTTTAGTGGTTTATTTTACTGATGCAGCATCTTGTTAGTAGTGGAAAAATTCCCAATTCCTTTAGTGACAGAACTAAACTCATTTCTCTGTATACAAACTCACTTCTCAATTAGTTGCTGGACAGACCATCTCTTAAATGCACAGAATGGAAGTAGCAAGATGATGTACTACTCTAACCTTTTCCCTGTTAAATGGAAACAAATGGGCCTTTCTGCGATGCATCACTGATTATCCTCCATGCTTCTTTATATTTCAAAATAATGTCATGCTGCAGCTTTGCTGGGGCTCTTACAAGAGAGAAAACTAAAACATGCCAGAAACAACACAGAAGTGCACACTTCATGTTTTGCACATTCTTATTAAACATGTAAATATAGATAGATGAGACAGGACTGAACAGCGGCCCATAGGAAGACAAGTCCAAGGACAGCAGCTTACAGAGAGGATCTCTGGCTCCACAGTGTTACTCTGTCCTGCCTACAGTCTCTGCTAGGTGCAGCCTGCTTGAATCTGTTATTCAAGGGAGCAAGCCTTGGAGCAGCTTACTGTAAGCACACTGAGGTATTAGGAAAAAAAAAATCTGGTAACATTTTGCACGAACAGTGTTTTAATAATACTGTATGTGTAAGCCTCATTCTCCTTTCTTTTCACCTACTAGTTTTCAATAAGTATAACAATTCTGGATAGTGTGAAAAAAATCCTACGTGAAAAATATTTCAGTATTTCTCAGTCAGGATGAAATCACATTGTACTACATAACTCTGACAGTCAAGTGTAAGTATTACAGATGGAAGAGAGTTATTAGGTCGTCTAGACTTGCACAGGATTGTTCCCCACAGTATCTTCCCCAATTCCAAAACTAGACTAGTTTTAATTGACACTGGCAATGGGCTTTCCATCATGTTCCTTAGGAGACTGTTCCACTGCCTGAACTCAGTATTAAGACATATTTCCCGATATTCATCCAAAATTTCTGTTGTTTAATTTTGCATTGCACTAACAATATATGCCTCCTTATACTGTACTCTACAACATGAGACAAAAACTACCACTAGTTTCCCCAAAAAGACATTTCTGCTTATGAGCATGGAATGTGTGCTTTCCATTGGGTGGATAAATGTATATGATATACAGCATTCTCTGAGCACGACATACATTTGTTTTGTACAACTGCTGAATAAAGAGCAGACCCAAAAGAATTACAATGGTGGAGACTTTGATGTACGAACAGTTAGAAGTGCAGAAGAGGAGAACACATAACTCAGCCCCAGATTGCACCCTCAAGAAATCATGTTGAGATTCCCAACAGGTAAACACCTTGACAAATCCTTACTGATTTGATGAAAGCAGTTTGCTAAAATATTGAAAGAGTACAGAGTTGGTAACATAGTGGATAGATCAATTTCTTTTCCTACACTTTTACAATACTCTTCCACTAGAGTAATGTTCTACTGTACCTAGTATCAATTCAATTAAAATACATCTAAGAATATTAGAAAAATATACATATAGATAGATAGATATAGTTACACAGAAAATGCAGTAAAAAAGCACTTTCAATGATAGCACATGTTGTTTGTTATTGTGTTCTGTTGCGTTGTTTTTTTTTTAATCTTAAATGTGCTGTACAAACACCAACGAAATGAATAATTAGTTTACTTTTAGAGATCTTTTTAGAGAAGGTAAACACTATTCCCAGATGGAGAGAGAGGGGATCATCCTTAGAAGTATTGAGTAGATTGCTTCTCAAGACTTCAGAGAAAACTGGAAGTGCATGGATTTTTTTTTTAAGGCCACAATATGACAACATGGTGTATCCAGCTTTATGTCTTCTCTGTACCAGGTCAAAAAGTCTTGAGACCACATCACAGAAAATTCTGATCTTGTATAAGCTGCCACATCAAGGGTGATGAAAATGCTTGAATAGTTTAATTATGTAGTAATAAACTTTATACCAGCATATGTCATCTGTCCTCATCACTTCAGCTTGATGCTAGCCTGGGTATTTTCTGTGCTCTGACATGAAGACAACATAAGCACTATATAAAGCCTTGAAACCAATATAAACCGTTGATGAACTGTCTCATTCTGCTAATGTCCATGAACAGCATGAATCAAATCTGTCCTCTAACTGCAGATATTTCAGTAGATCACACTGACTATTTATGTGCAAGACTTTTAAGGAACGTGACATCAAAGCTTTAACGTTGTAGGCCATAAGAATATTCTCAGGACAATCAAAGCAATGTGATGTAGCGTTAAGAGCTGTGACCACAGCGCTGACTCACTGTGATCCAGACAGTTAATGACAGATGAATTTGGTGCACATGACTGAATGTGCAGCATGGCTTGTTTCCATTCAAGCGTGGAAGCGTACCAAGGGTAGAAAAATAATCATGGATGCAACAAAACAATGAAAAGTTCCCTGTGCACACCATTTATGGTTGCAGTGTAGGTGGTGTCTGACTACCTATTACTCTTCAACTAACTCAACTGCTGTATTAACAGCTGGTTGAGTAGACAGAGTCAGAGAGTATGTAATCAGCACCCATTCTACTACTCCCGTGTTTAGCATCTTGCAATTCAAGGCACAACTACTATAAGTAACAAGGCTTTTCTGCTGATGTGCACTGGGCAGAGGTTGAAGAGGAGGAGCAGAGGCCAGAGAACAAGCAGCAGATCATGAGATTGCTTTTTAAAAAATAAAATAAAATATGTATCTGTAGAGTTAATTATCGCTGTCCTTTGAATAACTGTAGTTAAGGACATAACTGCTTTTAATTAATCCACGCTGCATTTAGTTGCTTCAAATTCTGATTATTCTAGTGTCTGAATAGCTGCTCAATTGCTTGTCAAGTGAAACATGAGTACTAGTAAGGATGAAAATAATGTGTTGTCCAGTGGGAAAGCACTAGCAACTCATTGTTTGTTAGTGGGAATAAAGAAGTATAGATTTCCCAGTTATATCAGTTGGTAACAACCTAAGAAGGGATACTTGAAGCATGGCCATTTGTGACAGAAATGAAGCCTGTCTTCTTCCACATATTCTTAGCCAATTCTTAGACATTCCATTCTTCTGTTATGAAAACTAGGCAGGGGATCTCCTGCCATTTACACCCACCTGTGTCATTCTTACCATCCCTATGCCTCTCTTAGCCATAATGCTCATAATGTTCCCCCAGAAATCTACCTCACTCTCTGTGAGCTAGTCTGTGTCATTCACCTGAAAAAAGAGACACTGGTTTGACACACAGCTCAAGGAAGGTGACAAATCACCTGCTAAGGAGAGGGGAGGCTTTGAAGGAGCAGGGGAAATGAGGAGTAGTAAGAACCTGATGGTGGTAAGAGACTTTGAGACAGACTCATCCACCTCATGCAATTTCACCTTAGTTTAGTTTCCACCTCCTTTAATTTCATTTGCAATACTGATTGTGTGTTTATGTCCTAGTTCAGTAAAAAGCTGCTTTGAAAAACAATACAGAGGTATGCATTAGCTAGACACTGTCTATACTAAACTTCAGTGCTCAAACAGACAGCAGATACATTCATGAAGCCTGTGCATTAATTTTTAATGAGCTTTGAAATCTTTTCAGTAAGAATATACAGAAACCCTGATTTCTTTTATAGAATATACCTTTGTACACTGAGTAAAATTGCCAGATCACAAAATTGAAGAGTAATACATCAACTCATGGAGCTTCAGTCATAGCTAACAGTAAAACAATGACCCACAGTAGCATTTTATTGAAGTATGCAGGTTGTTCTAAAAGTAATGCCTCCTATTTATTTCCATGGAAACTACAACAGACACATACAGCACAATAACACCATTTGATAGAGCAAATTCTCAGCTACAAAATACTATTTTTCAGTATATTCACCACAATTAGCTGTGCATTTTCACCAGCAATGAAGAAGAGCCTGCATGCCATGCTTGTAAAAATCTGCATGGCCATCTGGAACATGACTTTTCTTTCACGACGCTGTTGCCAACACTGAAAGGCACCACTCATCACCTCACTGTGCTCATATACACTATTTGGCCTCCAGAAAAATTTAGCAAACTTTGATAAATATCAATGGGTGCCTTTTTTTTTTTTTTTTTTTTTGCTGCATGGAGGAATTCAGTGACACACCTTTCCTTCATGCTCGCTTCCATGTCAGACACCAATTTGTCAGACTGCTCCTCTGCTGCCATCCATCACAGAACAACAAAGTGTAATGGAATATTGTTGGGAAGGTTCAACTTCTACTATCATACCACCAACATCTGCCTCACGGGCCAATAGAATAAAATAAAAAGTATTATTTTGAAAGCAGCTCTCATAATTAATTTTTACTGGAATATAACATACTTATAATAAAAGGAAGTATTCACAAAGCTCAACATACCTCCAAATGTGAGAGAATTAATTTTACCACTTATTCCAAAAAAAAACCCCTAAAAATTTCACAGCAGAACTCTAAATTGATGGTATGTGCAATTGAAAGAGAAAAATGCCCAAAATGTCTCTATGTAGTCAAAATCTAAAAATAGCATCTAGACCCCTTATCTACATCTCATATGCAAAAGTACCTAGGAAGAAGAAATCGCAAAAACCTATTCTGTTCTTTCTTCTGTTCCTCCTCCAGATGAGCGATACACAGATAACTACTCAGTCTCAAAGGTGATTTTCCTACTTAAGAGATGCTCAGTAAGCCCTCTTCAACTACCATCTCTGAAAGGGCTCTGCAATACATCTGGAAACTTAGGTATAGCACACCTTGAAGATAATGAAATATACAGAGAAGCAGACAAGAATGAATGAGCAAAGCATGGAGCCCAGACTGAATGACAACCTCTGGAACCTCTCTTTCTCCTTGCTGGACCTGTTAAATCTGCTGTTAGTAACTGCCTCAGGGAAGATAAGGCAACTTTGTGTGTGTCCCTGTCAGGATCAATAGAGCAAGGGATTGAATACCCCCATTTGGATGCCTGGAGCAACCTTGTGACCAAACTGGGGGAAAAAAAATATGAGAAAGAATGCATTTAACTTATCTTATAAAGAACATATTTTCCAAAATCTAATCTTCTAAGGATCTGAGTAGCTTAAGGGTTTTGTTTATATTTTTCATTTAGGAGCCTCCCTAGGGTCTTTTCTTTGCCAGAAGCACAGTGGGCAAAATCAGGATCTTTGGCTTCCCCAGTGTGCTCAAGAACTCTATGGATAATTTAAGCTTTCCTACTGCAGTAAAACAGAAAGTTCATAAAAATAAATAGAGTAATACTTTGCAATCATTTCACAGGAGGCTTGTGCTTCACAAAAGCTATTCAGTGAAACATCTCTTAAAAGTAAGTGTTATTTTCCTAATTCACAGATGTGAAATGGAGATGCAGCATGTGTCAAGACTACCTGAGTTGTTGAGGACCATCCTTCAAAATAATAACTTTGTTTTCTGGAAGTCATGACTAATTAACCTTTATGTGACATGTCACACTGGCCTTGGAAAACTTAAACAAATAACACTTAAATGACTTATAATATGGATATAACGGCTGTGAGTAGTACAGCTGATGCAGTTCCTTGTTGTTATCTTCATCTTGACACATACACAGACAAAAAGAACATATGCCTGTCCCTCAGCCATTAAAACTGAAAACAGAGCAGCAAATGTGTTTGATTTCCATTCAGCTAATTGTTACCAACCTGGTATATTTCACATCTCTACAAGAAAAGCACCTCTAAAACCAAATGTCTTCTGAAAATGAGACATTAATGCTTGTAAAAACTGTGTCCAGCCTGTTTTTTTTTTGTTTTGGTTTGGTTTTTGTGTGTGTGTGTATCTCTGAAACTTTAATCAAGTGTAAAATACAGATTTTCCAAAATCCCAGCCACTCATTTAAAAAGCGATATCAATAGAAACCCCAGATCATCAACATGATCTCAGCAACCATTGCTTCAGTAGCAGAAACATGAGATGTCAATGCTTCTTTGCTGTGAATTATCAAGAACTCCTTGGTAATGTGGCTCTTGTTTTCTCTTCCTCCAGATAATAAATTCTATTAATTGACATAAAATTATATAACACATAATAAATACTTCTGTTTAATTAGTTGTTCATATGAGCAAAGTCAGGACATACAATCCTCACAGTAGCTAGTGGGGCAGGGATGGTCTACATGATCTCGAGAAGATCTAAAAGTAAGGATATTCTTTCAATAATGATTAAGTATACAGTCAAAAAAAGGTCAATAGCAAGGAATGGGGTAATTCTTTCACTTTCCTTCCATTTTTACTTATTATTCCCTTCATTTGATAATGTCCAATCTTCTGCAGAAGCATAAAGTATGTAAAAGAGAAAAAATTTACAAGAAATTCAGAATATATCAATAATCAATATAGTTTACTATGTTTAATTACGACTTTCTTCATCACGATGGCAACTTTATAGAGATCTCACTCAGGAAGCTAATTTAGCCTGAATAATAGATATCTTAGTCTATAAGACTAATCTTCATTACAGGAGACACAGTGATATGAAACTTAAAGGCCATCCAAACTTGTTTCAAAGAAGTTTAAAATCAAGACCAGGAGAATTTAATCTAGGAGCTTCATCACTGCTATCATGCATTCAGGAACAAAATATGTGAGTTGAGTATTTCTTGCTGAAGACAGAAAGACTGCTCTACCAGGTTAACACAGCTGCACATCTAAAACATTATACAGTTTTTCAAAACAAGATTCAACCCACCTCACTTTAAATATTTAGATGTTAGCCATCTAAAGGTACATGTCTACTACCTCTACAGTCAAAGGAAACAGACAACTGAAGAAAACAAATTGATTACATTATTAGCTGTATGGAGAAATTAAGATAAGGGGGTGACTCATCTCACTAGAAGTGCCTCTATATTCATTATAAATGGAATCTAGAGAATAGCTAGATGACTCCTTAAAACACAGATAAAATTAGAGAGTCTTGTTCTCAAGAGCTGACAATAACCTATTATTTTTAGGAATGTAAAAACAACGCAGGGAGAGGACAGGCTAAAATGTCTATGATCCCTAACTCCTGTTTATTTATCATAGAATCATAGAATGTTTTGGGTTGGAAGGAACCTTTAATATCAACTACTTCCAGCCCCTCTGCTGCAGGCAGGGACCTCTCCCTCTAGATCAGGTTTCTGAAAGCCCCATCCAGCCTGGTCTTGAACGCTTCCAGGGAGGGGGTACTCTCAACCTCCTTGGGCAACCTATTCCAGTGTCTCACCACCCTCAAAGTAAAGAATTCCTTTTTAATATCCAGTCAGAATCTGCCCTCTTCCAGTTTAAAACCATTTCCCCTTGTCCTGTCACTACATGCCCTTATAAAAAGTCCATTCCCAGCTTTCTTGTAGGCCCCCTTAAGGTACTGAAAAGCCACTGTGAGGTCCACCTAGAGCCTTCTGTTCTCCAGGCTGAAAAGCCCAAAGTCTCTCAGCCTGCTTTCATAGAGGAGGTCCTCCAGTCCTCTGATTATCTCCATGACCCTTTTCTGGACCTTATTCAACAGGTTGATGTGCTTCTTGTGTTGGGGGCCTCAGAACTGGACACAATACTCCAGATGGGGTCTCATGAGAGCAGAGTAGAGGGGCAGAATCACTTCTCTCAACCTGTTAGTCACACTTCTCTTGATGCAACCAAGGATACAGTTGGCCTTCTGGGCTGCAAGCATGCATTGCTGGCTCACGTTGAATCTTTCATCAACTGACACTCCCAAATCCTTGGCCTCAGGGCTGTTCTCAAGACATTCTCTGCCCAACCTGTATCTGTGCTTAGGCTATCTTCCCTTATCTTCCACTTTCCTATTTTTATTCAGTACAGGAGTTGAAACAGACTAGAGTCCATCCTATTTTAAATAATTGTGTCTCTTGATAAGGTAATCTGACTTTAATGGTATACCTTTAACCTGTTTCTCTCATTGGTTCTTCCTGGTTCTCTGACTTTAGCTTGTCCATTTTCCCTGAAAGTACTAAATTCTTGCTTTTCTTTTCCAGTGTCTTCTCCAAGTTCTTCCTCCTCCTCTTGACTATCCTTGCATCACTTTCTGCATGACACTTGATTTTTTTTCACTGCCCGCCTGAAAAACTATTCAGTTGCCTGAATGCCATCCAATTCTACATCCATATGTGAACTAAGATCTTTATTTTAAACATATTGTTCTATCACCTTCTTGCTGAAATCACAAAAGCTGAATATGATCAAAATAATCCAGAAATAGAAGAGTCAGTGGACACAAAACTGTATGCTGCTAAGCCTTATTAAAGAATGCTCTCCTGTACAATGGTTATCATTAGAAAGGGGAAGAAATGTCAAATTATTAGAGGAAGACCCTTTTTAAAATTCAAAGTGTTAGGAAGATGAATGACAGTTAAATGCCTATTACTTAAAATGCCTTTAGGTAGCCTAAAAAATTTCTTCCTTGCTTCCTAAGCAATGCAGTTTGATGTCAGTCCTAAGGTAGCATTCTGAAGAAAAAGAAATAAAAAGCACAATTTCAGAACTGCTTAACTACTTTTTTACGCTAGCCCATAGCCACAGAAAGTATATGACAGCAGGTTTCTGGCCTGCAAATTACTTCCACCTTGTTCTACCGTGTTGGTAGAAATCACAGTGGAAACCTCCAAAGGAAGCCTCAACTCACTGCAACACCCCACTTGTCAACAGTAGCATTAGTGGGATAGTTCAGAGGCAGTCCATGGAAACTCAAGATCATAGGATATTATTTATCTTAAGGATTTCCATTCTTATTCATCTGCACATCTTCTTCCTGTCCCAAGGCTTGGTCCCAGGGCATAAAGAACACCATTCAGAATTTCAGCTGTGTTGTCCTATATAGGTAATCCAGCATTTGAATTTGTTGTAATTTAACCCTGTAGGCAGCCAAGCACCACAAAGTCATCCACTCACTCTGCCCTAGTTGGATGAGAGAGAGAATCAGAGAATAGTTAAACTTGTAGGCTGAGAAAAAGACATTTTAATAGCACAGAAAACAAAGGGAATATTAATAAATAATAGTAATAATAATAATGGAAGATAGATACAGAATAAGTGATGCCCAAAACAATTGCTCACCACCTGCTGGCCAATACTGTCTAGCAGCAGCATCCTCCTGGCACCAGCCAATTCCCCCAGTTTCATTGTTCAGCATTACGCCATATGGTATGGGATTCTCCTTCGGCTGCCTGGCTCTGTCCTCTCCTGGATCCTTGTGCGCACTCAGCCTCTTAGCTGGGCAGTATAAGAAGCTGGAAAATCCTTGACTTAGGGTAGACACTGCTCTGCAACATCTAAAACGTCAGGGTGTTATCAACATTGTTCTTCTCCTAAATCCAAAATGCACTACCATACCAGTCACTAGCAAGAAAATTAACTCTATCTAAGCCAAAAGAAGGCCAAGATTGAACAAAACAAGTTTTCCACATCACTTCAGTCACAAACTTCACATATCAAAAGTGACCTGGGTAGACAGAAAAAGTCCAGATTCAGTGTTTTAATATCAGTGTAAAAGGAGAACAGCCATGTGGATAAACTCCATTAATTACACTGGGATCTAGGTGCATGTTGTGTATGTTGGGTCTTTCCAAACTTTTGCAGTTTCACTAGCGTTTATGAAAGGCATATAGTCGACCCCAGTATATGCACTGCTGTCATTTTGTAATGTGCTCTGATAATTATCTAAAGAATAATCTTATGTTATTGTACTAATTAACAAAATATCAAGGTCATGTTGACTGTTCTAGGCGTAGTCTCCCAAAGATGTTGAAATGAGGGAAATGTGGTGCTCTGAGCTGAACAAATGCTCCTCGTCACAGTCCAAAACAGGAAACTGTTCATGTGCCTCCAAGACAGATGTCTAGAAAGTGGATATCTAAAGTTAAGTAAAAAAGACAGTTATTGTAAGTGCTGCTCTACTTACAGAGAATTTGTAAGAGAGAGAGTCCTATGGAAAGTAAAATAAAACCAGTTACCTATCTCATATGTGACAAACAAGTCAGGTCTGAACAAGCTATGTGAATATCCCCCCTGTAAACTATAGTGAGCAATTGAAAGAAGTCAGGGAATATGTTTTCTGTTCCTGGCTTGGCAACTCTGCAACTGCTATGTGAATTCAAGAAAGTCACTTAATTCTCCCTGTGCCTCTCCTCTCTTTTCCACATTTTGCTTCCCTACCACAGACAGGGAGGGAGAAGCCTATTCTTCAGTCAGCACTTTGGAAGTTTTTACTTTTAAAGTGAATTATGTAGCAGCTAAAACATATATTTGGTGTTAAGAAATGTCATGAAAGGATCAATCCTTCAACCACTGTATCTTTTATGTATGTATTCTTTGCAGTTTTATGTTCTTTATTTCAAAACCTATGATTTCTCAGATTGGGCTACAGTTAACTAGCCACCAGACTCTTAACAGGTTATGTAGAATCAAAGGGTTCTGCAGCAGCGCAGTTCAGGACAACATTGAGCAATACTTACAATATTCAAACAAATAAGTTGCACACATGTAAAGAACCTACATGCTAAAACAGAAGGAAAATTTAAAAAGCAAGAAAAATATTTATTTGCCTATTAGTTTTTGAGGATGATATTTCCCCCCCTTTATTTTCTGACACACGTGCACAGCATGATATTCCAATACTATCAATATAATATTACATGCACTGTGGAATTTAGAATGACAGGAGAATGCTTACTGAACGGTACTGTACAGTCTGTGTGTTTTTCTCATTGCTAGATATAAGTGCCTAGAATATCTTTTAAAGCTATTTTTAAAAAGAAAATAAATTTATTATGTAACTGTTCATTGTTTGTCAAACAATGAGGCTGTCATTTTGTGGAAATATTGAGGGGGGAGGGGATAGGAGGGAAGGTAAGCACCCAACCAATATTAGCTCTGAAGTGCTGTGTAATTGTAAAGGGCCCTGGGCAAAAACAAAACATAGATGTGCAGTAGTCATGGCACATCTTGTCTTAACTTGTCTTTGTTAGTGTAAGTGAAAAGGTTAATGCTGTTCAATTCCGTCAACACAGAATGAGGCACTGTAGCACCTTTGAAATCTAAACTTACCCACAGTGCAACTCATGCGATTCCTCAGAGAATCGTATTATTTACAAGTTAGTTTAGTAATATGAATGCCAATTAACCACGTGCTTATGTATTGTATATTAAAAAAGAAAAAGAAAAAAAAAGAAAGAAACCAACAGATTGCTTTTAGTATGCTTATCACAGGGAAAAGCTTTGCTGCTGTCTACCAGCAGCATATGGTAAGGTCTCAGCCACCTACTAGCCATAAGGGCTTAATCCTACTAGCCAAGACAGATACAAGGGATGGGTCCCCGAAAGAGACTTGAATAGCATACCTAGCAGTTTTAACAAATAAAGCTGCCTTTAAAGCAAAATAATTGATCATGACTTAAATTCAATGCCAATTAAAAATGTCAGAGGCTGTTTCTTGACTGCCTTGTACTTTGTATAGTCAGTTAAATTCACAACAAAATGCATGTAAGTAAGCCGCCAAAGTATCCATGTTTGACACAGACCTGGCAAAAATATACGTGATTTCATGTAAATCAGGGAAGAAGTAGATCCTCAAATTTTAGGGCCACATTTATCGCCAAGCAGATTTCCAGAAATCCAGCTTACTTTATTCTGTGGTATTACCTGAACTGTAAATAAAAACTTCGCAAACAAGAGTGGAATAAATATTGGTGCTGATATCTGCTATTTGCTTCTGAAGCTCTGCTTCAGACCATTCTATCCTCTGGTCCTACCAGAATAACTCTTTATAATATAGATACATTAATCTCAGTAACAAAAAGGGCTGTAATCTCTCCTGTGCACAACTTACCCCACAGAATTGTGGAGTAGTCAGCCTACTGGCCATGTATGGCCAATTTAGAAGACCCAGGGTAATAGATCATTTCATTGCTGTCAATGTAAAACTAAGCACTTGAACAATAGTATTCATTTTTACCAATTAAAAGACTCCAACATTCAAGACCTAGACATAGATATTTCCATAGATCTTAAATTAACTTCTCCGTATCTGTTCACAGCAAACAGTCCTCATGTAGGTAATGTGAATAGGAGGTCAATATGAAAAATATCTTCCTGTATCGCTACTTACTCCAGAGTTGGAAGCATGGCTACAGCCACAGGCGTACCTAGCTTGCATAGGGTAATTACGACTCTGAATCTGCATAATGCTTCTGGCTCCATTCCCAAAACTACCCTGTGTGCTAGTTCATGCAGGGCTGGCAGAGAATTACTTCATGAGGCATAGACAATACGGAGGGCTCTTGTTCTTCTGCTCCCTTGGTGATGCCTCCCTTAATGCATCATGAGGTCATGCAGACTCAAGACAGATTTTTTCTACCACCATCTATGACAATAACATTTCTTATTCCTGTCATCATCACTCTGAGTTTGATTTCAGAGGATTTCAGTTTTCTGCACCTGAGAACACAAATATGCCAAGAAGTGGATCCAAAGCTATCTTTCCTATTTTTATAACAATTAGAAAAGATTAAAGGTTCTTTTGAATCATCAATTACATCTATCATTTTTTCTTTTGAATCATCTATTACGTCTATTCTACCGCTGTCAGTCTCCAAAATACAATCCACTATTTCAAGAATATCATGCATTTTGAGATGATCAGATTTAGAGTGCTCTGCCTGATTTCCAGAAAAAAAAAATATCGAGTAGTAGAATCCCATTAAATGCATTCAGATCAAAGGTATCTTAAGCTGAGCTCTTAAAATAAGAAGGCAAAACAACTCTCCACCCCACCCACACATCTAAAACCGTCAGGAAGTGAACACTTTTCCAAATCTATTTATTTTAATTCTGCCTTTGTTCACATTTCACCAGCATTTTGTTTCAAAGCCCTTTATTATTAGAAAAACTATGAGTCACAATCATATTATTTTGATCAAAAAGCAAAAGTTCTACAACATTCGTCTCTGTCTCTCAGCATGCAAAAGATGGATCAAGTCTCCTCCATAACAGTGATCCAATCTCCTTTATTCTGATGCTTTCCATTCAGCTTTCCTTGTCTAGAGCAGTTCTTTTGATATGGTTGGAACCCATCCTTACAAATCTACCTGAACTGCTTTTTGTACAGAAAGAAAATTGTATTTACATTCAAAGCCAAAATAAGAATTGAAACACACAGTGAAGCATTTTCAGAAAGGAACAAGTTAAAAGCACCTTCAGACTTCCACCTTCTTGTCTCAAAGAAGAGATCGGTCCTGTTTACTGTTGACATCTTTCTGAAACAACTTTAATTTCTCTTGCTATTTAATACATGTCAGAGCACTTGACGACACTCACAATCTCTATTAATCAAAGCCAAGGTGGTTGCCACAGCCTGAGCAGAAGTATAACCCTTAAGATTCAGTCCCCCCTCAAAAGGAAAAAAAAAAAAATGGCGGCAGTTTGCCTGACAACAGGGTAAACAGATTATTGTGTTATTGCTGGCTGATTGCCGGAGTTATTTTGGAGCTCCATAATTCGTTTAAAGAGATTTTTGACATTTATGAAATGACTTCTATAATCAACTGACAGTGCAATATCCTATAATTGTTCAATTAAAAATGACTACTAGTGCATTCATTTATTAGTAGAATCAGATAATTGTCTTGCCACTAAAGAGTACTTCACACTTTGCGCATCAAATGAAAATGTTTGAGTATAAATCTGTGGCACAGCAGCCAAAGTCTTGGGGGTTTTTCAAGTGAGGGTGTAATTATTACAGGCCTCTGAAGTAAATATGGTTTCATGTGATAATCTTTAAATGGATTGCGTGTGTCTTACAAGACACACTTCTGCATAAACTGTCACATCTGGTGAGATGGACATGAACAGCTTTTCCGTGGCAGGTGAGATTCATGTCATTTAAAACAGGATCAGTGCAAGAACTGGCATCTGAATCACAGAGCTGCACTCCCTTCCTTCCCTCCACTCCTCTCCTTCCCCAGTTCTGTTCATGGGAACGCACAGCCCTGCTGAAGGCAGGTGGCAGAGGACGGGTTCGCAGGTGAATCAGTTTTACGTGGGAAATTTGACTGCAATAAGCATTGGTAAGCTGCACAGCCTCACGCACAGACACACGCACACTCACACCCTGGGCACCTGGGAGAGATCAACATCTCCATTAAATGTCTGGTGATCTTCAGATATATTTGAAGTCCACTTGAGGTCACTCAGCACCTTGAAACACTTTCAGAATACAGACTGTCTCTTTAAAATTAAACGTTTTAACTTGCATTATCCAAACCATCTGCTAAGCAAAATCACAGATCAATTTTTCATTAAATAATAAAAAAGCTCCATACAGCAAGTAGTTAGAGATCATATGGAAAACTGTGTAAGCAAATCACTGAAAGGCAAGCACCAGCAGCAACCCCTTCACAAATATAATGATTTTTTTTTAATTATCTCTCTGTTTCTAAGGACAACCTTCCAGAATTCTTGGCTAAAACTCACAATTTATATTCAGATAATAATAATTAAAGAAATCCAGCGCATAGTCACCAGATGGAAGATAATACTTAATTTGCGGCTGCTACAGTATACTATTTAGTAGTGTCATCTCGGATTCTCAGCTGAGCTTAAGCCCCGCTCCCCCCGTTACTCCCTCCCCCACCACACACCAGTTTGGTAGTGGAACATAATGCTTCTTCACCTCACACTTGAGCTTTTTTATATTGCCTTTCATCCAATGATCTTCAAATACTTTAATGAACCAATAATTAGCGAATTATTCCTTGTATTGTGACTTAGGCAAGTGTTACTTTTTCCCCACGTTCCG
>JAOWBP010062556.1:0-35773 GCA_028571105.1 Tragopan temminckii
AAAAAGGTGGCATTGATCTGAATAATGAATTAGGTAGTACAAATCAAGTGAATGCCAATACAAATTTATGCTACTTCAGACATTTTGAATTCAGTTTGCCCCTCTAGTACATTTAATAAATGCAAAACATCTGAATGTTCAAAAACATTGTCGGGACTATTTCTCGTACCTTGATCTTTAACAGCAGGTACTACTACGCATACAGCTAACTCAACCATATAATTTCAAATAGAGAATTATTAGTAGTAAATATTTGAACCTTCCAAAAACTTATTCTGTTAAAATTCACCAGAGGTATAGAATCATTGAATCATAGAATCACAAGGTTGGAAACGACCTGCAAGATCATCTAGTCCAGCCGTCCTCCCATTACCATTGCTACCACAAGCCTCTAAACCATATCTCGTAGCTCCTCATCCAGACACCTCCTGAACACTGCCAGGGATGACGACTCCACCACCTCCCTACGCAGGCCATTCCAGTGCCTGACCACTCTCTGAGAGAAAAAGTTCTTCCTGATGTCTAACCTAAACCTCCTTTGGTACAACTTGTGGCCATTTCCTCAGTCCTGTTAGTTGCCTGGGAGAAGAGGCCAAGCCCCTCCTCATCACAACCTCCCTTCAGGAAGTTGTAGAGTGCAGGTAGCGCTGCTATAGATAAGAATGCTATGACTTGAACATGTCCGAAAGGATTTTTCTTGAGAACCTAGCAATTTCTTCTTTGCTTAGGCATGTTGCAAAAGCTGCTTGTGAAATTCTGCACTTTGATGAGGTATACCAGATACTACACTTTGGTTCAAGACAAAATTTCATCGTTTTGTCTTTTGGATAATAGTAATCTGGTAAGAAAAAATCCCTGTTTTGGAGAAAAGAAAGAAATCCATCTTTGACGGGTTTGGGGAAAAAAAAAAAAAACAGCTGCTTGAAGCTGCTCAGAGGTTTGGAATGTTAGAATAAATACTTGGGAAGATAGATTAATGGGACAAACTGCAGGTGAGACACTCAAAGGTGCATGGTAAATATAATTTATCAGTGCACGTGACCACCACATATGCAATATATTTTGCACACAGCATAGTCATTAGGTAAAAAGCGTGTGCCACTTTAACAGTTGAAGAAATGCTGCTTCCAAAAATGCACGGTACCAGGCAAAATGCCCTCAGACCCCTTACCTGAAGCAAACATGCTAAGTATCTTCATGTAACTGGGTAGTTCAAAACCTTGCTGCAAGGCTACAAGGAGCTAATATATCCACTGACTATACATTGTAGTTCTTTACAGATGGAACTGGAACTGCTCAACTATTAGTGTGGCAAATACAGTGTCAGGAACAGTCAAAAGGTTTCCCTCCCTTCCAGAGAAGACCACAGTGTGTAACATGCACATGTGTACACATATATTATGCTTATCTATGTTTATGAATATATATATATAAATATGTATATCTATGTATAACACAAATAATAGGGAGCTGGGGAGCCCCTGCAGGATTCCAAAAAATTGTCTGTGGATATGTCAACAGCATTTTATGCTCCTTGAACTGAACCTTAAGAATTCCTAGTGTTTATTACAGCTGTGCCTTTTCTGCTTCCCATTCTAGTACAAAATATATGTACTCAAGAATAAAATTTGGAAATTTTACTATGTATCAATCAATGAGCTAATCTTTACACTGACAAGATTGTCATAATTTGTTTTCAATATATGTATTTTCAGTACACACATTACTTACCAAGCTGAAGTATTTACCTTGATGATTAATTATATTTCTGTCTCTATAAATTTCTTCATGGATACATATCCTGAGTATAATTCCTATCCCTGTACGTATCTGCACTCTCAGCAGGTGCTGTATAGAAAAACATGAGTGAAGCTGATCATTCCCAAGGCATGAAGAAAGCAGCAAAAGATAAAAGACTTCCTTGATATCCTGCTGTTTGTGGAATGGGTGAACAGTGAAGCATTCCCGAAGCTTTGTCCACAAGAGCTATGCACAGTGCATGGAAGATGAGAGCTTATTTCTGTGGTATTCCCTGTTGACACTCTGAAAAGTTTCTGTGATGTACAGGAGGAGTATGAAATACTTGCTCTGGAATGGAAAGTTAATGACTTTGCTTTGATCTGTTGTTGACAGCTGTTACCAGTATGAAATACTTTAATGAGAATTTCAGTTCCATGTATGTGACTGTATTATTTCTTACTGTGTATAAAATACACTCCTCACCTAGTGTAGGTATCTACACATCCTAGAACATGAAAAGTTCTAGCAAAAGTTAAGATAATAAAAAGGGAAGCACTGATTTTATTGGCATCAATCAGGTGCAAATAAACAAAATGTGATAAAGATCATGCCTGCATGAATTTACAGAGGTTTGGAGGTTTGGGGAACTGACTGTTCAAAATCAAAATGCAGCTACAAAACTTTATATTCGCTTGTGACTTACATCATTTTTCAAACAAACGTCGAGATATGAAGCATTAACATTTTAGAAAATGAAATTACCAACAAAATTAAAAGTACCTCAGTAAACTCAGTAAACAAACCATCAGCCTCCAAAAGCCTTTAGTATATTTTTACTTTGAAAACTTAGTTATTACAAGTGAGATTGTCAAATTTAGAAATTAAATTTTAATGAATTTTTCTTCAGAATTTAAATGTATCCACAAGAAAGCTAAGCTCTTCTTGAAGCTAAAATTTCAAGCAAGCCTATGGAAAAGTAAAATGTTGCTAGTAAAGCAATTTATTATGTCTTATTCCATTAAGCCAGAAATTTTGAAACAGAAAAAAAGTAAAATTCATATACATGAGAGCTATGCCTCAACTTTTCGTAAAATGATACAAATCACTAACTGAGACAAAAGCAAAATGTTGCCACATAGTAAGTACTCTGCTGCTCAAAAAATGCAGCAAAACACAGTCACTGTCTCAGGGGAAGAGTGCGAGAGGGAGAATACAAGGAGAAACTGTAAGCATGTAAGTGGATAAATTTATCTTAGGATTGCATTTTATCATCTGGATGAAATAGATGTATTAAGAATAGAAGCACAGTTACCAAACTGGCATAGTTTTGTTTAAAAAAGAATATTGCCTTTTCATCTTATGTCCTATGCCTTTCCATCAAAAGTCAGAATAATTTCTGTCAAAACCAAAAAATCCATAGTGTAAGGAAAATAAATAAATAAATAAATAAGACCATAAGATGCAGGAAAAGAAGGTTGGATGGAAAGACAATGAGATGTTATAACTCTTAGGTTTTAATCCAATCTCATGAAGTAAGTCATCCTTAGATAAGTTTAAGAAACTATCGCAATGGTCTTCATTATTAAGCAATTTGCTGAATGTTTTATGCAGTCCTTTGCTCACAGTCAGGTAGGTCTGGTCACAGTCAGGTAGGCCACAAGCCTGGCCTTCATGTCTTTGATTATTATCTATTTCTTCAGTGTAGCTGATCTCTGTCACAGAAAAACAGTTCCTAAGAATTCCTAAGGGATTATTTTCAAAATGGAAAAAATGACTGAATATTAAAGTAACTACCAAAATAGTTAAGCGGCTCTATGGAGTTGTATTCATTCTGGTGTTAATCAAAACAAGGTTGAAAAAATACAGGTCTGTAGTACAAAACAAGAATTGTAATTTGTGGATTGCTTGCTTTTTCCCTTCATTCTCTGTACATTAACTGAAACCTCATATTTCTCATTCCTTCATTTAGCTTATTGGACACTACAATATGGTGCTTCTTTGACCTTCCAAAGGAAATATAACTCCAATATTCCAGTGCCTTCACTGCTTCTTTAAACAGTTTGTCATCCACACTCCTTTGCCTGCAATATTCATAGTTGCAAATCTCTGGAATGCATTCTTTCATAAATCTCCTCTCAGTTGTTTTAGCAGTCCTTCTTCCTTTATTGGTATTAACCTTTCTTTAACCTTGTCTATCTTCAGATTTAGTCCTTTCTTTATGACATCCCAGACAAAATATCAATTTGTTTTCTATCATTCTCTCACTGAATAAACGTTCCTTTGTTTCCTTTATTTCCTCACTGCCTTTAAAATATTCTGTAATTTAATAGGGTGAATATGATTCATAAGTGATAATTTACATGCATGTAATACATACAGTCCAAAACTACCTTGTACATCTTTATACAGGTCCAAAAAATCCAGTTTTAGAGGCACTGCTTCAGATATCTGCTTAAGGGAAAGATATTTATACAAATACATAATATGTAGTAAAACAGCAAAGACAAGAAATGAATTAAGGTGATTAAGTTGAGAACATATGTTATCTACAAAGTCAGTGTGAATTGTGTTGAATTATCACAAATCTGAGCACTGTACAGCCAAGCTAATAATAAAGTTATCACGCATAAAATAAATCTAAATGTACTGAGAAATATGAAGTAAGAGACAAAAAAATCTCATAATGCTGTTTGTGAAATAATCACAAGATTAAGATATAAGGTTTGTTGCTCCATATATACTTTTATTAATTTTGTAAAGAGTTGCTTGTCCCCTCTTGTTTTGTCACCCACAGTGTCACATCCCATTTTTTCTCTTAATGATGACCGTGGAAGCTTGGTCACTCTTGAGTATTAACTCAACCCTAGAATTCAGCTATGCACTTCATTACGTTTGTATATGAGCATTTCATTTCATAGGGCATATGTGAACTCTAGGAGCAGCTATAGTGTTGTTAGAGGTTACTTTATATTTAATCCTATAAAATAGTTGTGTTTCTTTTTCATGAAATAATGTGATATCAAATAAGAGTACTAAGCTGAATCTTCTCTCCACTAGGTTGTACCACACTTGGCTCACAATAACCTGAAACTAAGTGTAATCAACCTTAACTATTGCCTGAAAATCTCTTATCTGAAATTCACTAGTCTGGGCAAAGCATTTGATACAGAAATGGAGCGTGAAGTTCAACATACTAAGCTATGGCATGTCCATCTGTTCGGAGCTTCTCAGTTCTCTTGTGTCAGCATGCCTAGTTGTGAAGGCAGAGGTGGACAAGGGAGCCTTTCAGTTTCCAATAGCTGAACTCACACAAACCACTGAATCTGCAGTGACCAATAACAGTAAGCAATTCTGCAACCACAGATAGCAGTTCAGACTTGATTATCTATGATCTGATGCTGCCAATGGATGACCTAGATAGCTATACAGGTGGCCTGATGCACTATGGTAATTTCTTTTCTTCTAAGCTACAGTTTGTGCAGATGAGAATGGAAACATAATTAGCATTCCCCAAACTATAAATTAAACATTTTGAAATACTAGCTATTCTCTACTCCCCACATATCAAAAGCCCTCTAAATTTCTCACTAATGAGGCTCGTCAGATAATCAGGTTGTGCAAACTGACTGAAAGGATTACTATGTTTGGAAAAACTCAGGATATAGGTGTTATTTGACTGTAAGAGAACAGGCCTTGAACCCTGTTCATCCATGATCTCCATCTATATCTGAAATTAAAATGCATGCAGCCTGACTTCACCAAAAAGCTGATGACCTGAGCGTCCATTTCTGTCCTATCTAGAAAAGTTACCTTCTCTCACTAAAGCCACAGTGCACAAGCATATCATAGCCAATAAAACTACATTTAAAACAAATTTATCAGACAGTGAATTTTGTGAAGAGTGCATTGAAAGAACAGTGAGTCTTCTGGGTGGCTGAAGACATTTTATTTGCTTCCTCAAAGAGGAAAATCTGTTTCCTCATCTGTTAAAGAGAATAATGATATTGTCATTGGAAAATGCTCTAGGAGTGAGTACATGATGTGAAAAGGAAATCCAATCTTTATTGAACAGTCAAAAAAGAGTTGAAAGATAGGAATGAGGAAGAAATTTTAGCTAAGAAACAGCAAGGAGAAAATATGAGAAGTCTGTTCTTTTAAGGAAGTCTGCAGCCACTGAAAAAAACATTTTTAATTATCATTTAGCCAGCATTAGCGATACATAATTTAAAATTGTCAAAGAATCAACTAGTTCTTGTTAAGAGGTAAACATTGTTATGCATTATAATTATATATATTTATATAACATATATTATATGTTTATAGTTATTATATTATATATTATTAATAAATAATGTTTTAGATCTTAACATGTCTTACAAGGCCAAATAATGATATAATTAAAAGGATATCTTGTCTATACAACACAATTTCATCTGTCAATTGGATATGAAGTTTTGTGTAACTGAAATCTCATGCAACTTTATGCTTATCATTAGTTTCTCTTTACATCTACATGATAAAATTCTTCAGCCTACATGTGCCAAAAGTCATTTATCAGGTTTAGGATTGCTATAGATCTGTAGAGTTAATCTTCTCTCATTCACAAATAAGAGAGAGGCTGGCCCATTAATCACTTCCTAGGAGTTTGTTTTGAGCTCCAGAAGCTCTGTATTTCTTCACAGTGAA
Source organism: Tragopan temminckii (assembly GCA_028571105.1). Classification (NCBI taxonomy): domain Eukaryota; kingdom Metazoa; phylum Chordata; class Aves; order Galliformes; family Phasianidae; genus Tragopan; species Tragopan temminckii. The sequence goes on from JAOWBP010062556.1 coordinate 6,427, forward strand.
GCTGCATGCCTAAGCAAAGCCTTCTGCACAGCCTTGGCTGATGGTTTGGTGAAGTCCTTGGTACTGTGCTTATGATTCCAGCAAAAGACAGTGCAGCTGGTATGCACACTGTTCAACACAAACTTATCTAGTTTTCCAAAATCAGAACTAACTTCCTCAGCACCTCACTAATACTTGTGGTTGAATGGAAAATGGTGATCTAAATCTTTGGCCGTATTGTTGGTGTTGAGCAGGCCAAAAAATCTGGCATTCAATTCCCTGATTCTCATGCTTTGTATTTCACTGAGTCTGTATCTTCATCCTTCTGGCTGTAAATATCTCTGCAGGTATTCTTGGTGACATGGCAGAAATTAGATTTACTTGACCCAGCTCAGCTCTGTCAGTAATCTGTTTGTTTCCTCCTAAATCCTCTGCAGCATGGAGACACTGCAGATAAAACTGAGCTGCATTAGATATTGCACCTATATGATAGGCTTAACTGCATATTTTTTCTGCATGTTAATGCTCTGATGGCAGATATTTGAACGCTTTTGACGTGTTTTCCCAGAAGATAGGTAAATGTCCACACTGTTCATATTTAGCCTATAGCCAGAAACTCATAGCTGCCAGTCAAGACAACCTTAAAGGTGCCTAATTTCTCAGACACTTAGTAAGAATCGTCTTAGTCCTGTCTGTTACCAAACAGGCTATTTTTTCCCAGCAACAAAAGTCTTCTTAGCATACTTTTTTCAGGTTCCCCAGCTTGTAAATACTTTGGAATCCTTTCTGAAGGAAGGTACTATATGCATTTAACAATAATTATATTTTCTCTGCTAACAATTATTTACAGTCCAGATTGTCATGCAGTTAAGCAGTAACAATCAAGGAACAGAGCGTTTCCTAAGAATTAATGACTGACTGGGCAGAGTTTAAAGCCTAGGGTACAGCCAAAGGCTATTAATTCCAGCTGGTCATTAAAAATCTTTCGGAAATACCTTCCTCCAAGGTCAGTATTACTGTTAAAACAAATGTAGGCAGATGGATTTATTTCAAGGGTTGCATTTTCAGTTGGTATGCATATGGCTTTTCTGGAGAATTTACACCTTCTTAACATTAACCAGCCAATTACTTGAGTCACCTCTCAGCATTCCAGTCTTCATACAGTTTTAATTATACTTATTATGAAGAATGGAAGCAAAACACTCTGACTTTTCAGGTCAGTTTCTGATTATCATTTCAGATCTCTTAGCAGACATAGGATGTTTTTTACCTCCCAAGAAAACAAACAAAATCTTTGCAATGTGCATATATTTGCCAAAAAGTACATACTCCATCTTCTCCTCATTATCTGGTATATTTGCACAACAACATGATCATTCAGAATACCAGCTGGCCAAAGGGCCAAAATGAAAATTTAACAGAGGCAGGATTTTATAGGCTTAAACAAGAGCCTATAAATAACAAATAATTCCATTTAAAACATATTCTGGAAAGACAGTGTAATAAGAAAATACAAGAAAATACATTTGGAACTGATCTGCTGTAACATAAAAAAAAGCACTCATTGGAAGTATTCCTGCTTATAAGTGGAGATGGGAATTGTGCAGTTTTGAATAAAATAGGAATTGATTTAAGTTCTACAAACTACTGAATAATTTTTAGGTCTTATGTTTCAGACAGATCAGTTATCTTTCAGGATAGCCATCCACACATTGCTTTATATTTTTGCAATATTTTGAATTAAAAAACAAACAAACAAACAAAAAACCCACAACAACACAGTAAAAACATTGCTACTGAAATATTTTTGCTGTTAGGGGCAGGAGGAGGGAAGGAAATTCTAGAAGATCAATAGAAAAAAAAAATCAAATCACATATTTCATAGTTGCATGTGTTAGTGCACAAGAAGCCCTGGTACACATATAGCTAAATCTTCTTGCATTGCCAAATGTATAATATTAAAGTCTTTTATCTCACTACTGATTTTCAGACTAAAAATAAGACAGCTTATCTGAAGCTTTTGAGTTCGAGTAGTACATAAGATCCATTCTGTTTTTGTCAAATGAAGGCATTTTCTTTCACAAAACTTTAGCTGCCTGAGCTATCACCTTTTCAGCAAGGTGGCCAGGCTTTGGGCTTCAGGCTTCATCTTTACCTCTTTCGGTAAGATGAAGGTACATATCAACATATCCTTCCTAGTTGTTGTTGGAACCACTGTCAGTAAATAGCATAGTTCCTAAAGCTAGTCATCCTGCTAGGCAAACAATGTTTCAGCATTTTCATAGGAGCTCAAAGGTGCAGAGCAAAAGATGGTTCCAACAATTTTGCCAATGTCCTGTTGCACTACAAAATCTCATGATTTTTCTGCTGAAACTCTTGCAAATGTTTGCTTTGTTTTCATACACACATGCGCACACACGCACACACACCTAAACCACCATTCCATCCTATTTTATTTGCACTGACAAGGAAGTTTCTTCTATTTTTGTCTCAGAAAGTCTTCAACATCTCAACAACGTATATGCTTCCAAAAGTCCCAAACACCTTCTCCATTGAGCTTGGTAGGATTCAGAGCAAGTTCTAAGGTATGAATACTGCAAACAGTTACACATCTGCTCAATTTTACAGACTTGAGAGTCCCCTGGGAGTTAAGCACTTAATAAACATTTGCAAAATTGACGCTTAAGTGTTTTTTATCATAATACATTATTAAGCATGATAGCGTGATCATCTCCTGTGACTGTGCTGTCTGTTCAGTGTGAATTTTCCTGTTCTGCCACCAACATCTGAAAGCAGTAGCCAAATGCAATTCATGAAGCCAGGGCCCTAGCCTGAATTCTAGACACTTTAAGAAATTCAGGTTTCTGCAGAAAAAAAGGTACTTTCCCAGTTTAGTCTGAAATAGTTGCAAATGCTGCTTGTGCCTGGGCATGAATTATGGACTTTTATACACTGTTTGGAAATCTGTGCTTTTAGAGTAAGAGACAGTGTATATAAAATCAAATTTGGTCCTTCTAAATGTGCTTTCGAGATGAAACATCCACCCATCCGACATTAACTGGATAAGTTGCAGCAGTTAGAGTGAAAGGATGCCAAGACTAAACTATTTACTTAAAGGATTCCAATTTGTCCGAGCACCAAATGGTTTAAGTCTCTCAACCAGACAATTAATAATAAAACCACCATTCCAAAATAGCACCCCAGATATATACCCAAGTTTAGCACTATCTGATTGTCCAACATGTTGCACATTGCTCTGAACAAAAATTTCTTACCAAATGGATAGCTTCAACCCTGAAATCTGCACCAGACATTTGGGATGGATAATGGAAAAAGATGTAAATGCCTCTAGGTTTTAAACTGCAGCTCATCTTTCTGCAAACAAATACTTGGAAAAAAAAAAAAAAGAAGAAGAAGAAGGAGAAAGAAAAAAAACCTTTGAGATATTTCTTGTTTTAACTGGGATATTCCAAGAACTAACACTTCAATATTAATCAGAATTCAGACACCTTTCCTTGTGAGGACAGAGATGTCACTCAATTGGATAGAAAATGATTTTTATTTTTTTTTTTTCTAAGCTGAATATGTTGCATCAAAATAAAAGGAAGCCTTCTTGTGTCACTGCACGTTAGCATTTTTTCTTTCTATGTCTTCTGACAGCCATTAAGAGGGCCAGACTCAGGAAGAGTCTTAGCTCTTAACATGAATGAAAGAAGCAAATGAAAATCTGCGTGAAAAACATAGGAGAACATACATGAGCAATACGGAGGTCCAAAGCAAAATCCTGAAAGACAGAAGTTAGCACAGATTTCTGCATTTTGATAAAAGAAATACTAAAGTCACAGACTCTAGTAAGCAGCATCCACTAGGTTCTTTTCATGATTCTGATTCCAAATGAATATAAATTATTGATGCTTGCATGGTAATGTGATTAGGTTTCCTGAAGGATTAAACTAATCTGTGCCTGAGTTCCTATGTTATACTGTAATAACAGAACTACTGATGTTGTTAGAGACCTGCTGCTCCACTGTCACAAGTGACTGTCACAAGTCCATGGGGCCAGATTGAATCCACCTGAGGATGCTGAGAGAGCTGGCAGAGGTGATCGCTGAGCTGCTTTTCATCATCTGTGAACATTTCTGATCAACAGGTGAGGTCCCAGAGGACTGGAAGCTTGCCAGTGTGGCTCCCATCTACAAGAAGGGTCATAAGAAGGATCTGGGGAACTACAGGCCTGTCAGCCCGACCTTGGTGCCAGGAAAGGTAATGGAGCAGATCATACATGGCATGTATGGGACAACCTGGGGTTCAGGCCCAGCTAGTTTGGGCTCATGAAAGGCAGGTCCTGCTTGACCAACCTGATCTTCTTCTATGATTGAGTGACTCGCCTGGTGGATGAAGGAAAGGCTGTTGACATAATCTACCTAGAGTTCAGCAAAGCCTTCAGTGCTGTTTCTCCTGGAGAAGTTGGCAGCTCATGGCTTGGTCAGATACACTATTTGTTGGGTAAAAAACAAGCAGGAGGATGGGCCCAGAGAGTGGTGGTGAATGGAGTTACATCCAGCTGGCGACTAATCATGAGTGATGTTCCCCAGGGGTCAGTCAGTTTTGGGGCCTGTCCTGTTCAATATCTTTATTTATTATCTGGATTAGGGCATTGAGTGCACCCTCTGTAAGTTTGCAGATGACACCAAATTGGGAGGAAGCGTTGATCTACTTGAGGGTGGGAAGGCCCTGCAGAGGGCTCATGACAGGCTGGGTCATTGTGCAGAGACCAACGGGATGAAGTTTGGCCACAACAGCTCCAAGCAATCCTACAGGCTTGGAGCAGAGTGGCTGGAGTGGTAGAGGAAATGGACCTGGGGGTACTAGTCAGTGCTTGCCTAAACATGATTCAGCAGAGTGCCTGAGTGGCCAAGTAGGCATCAGGGCTTGTATCAGAAACAGAGTTGCTAGCAGGAGCAGGAAGTTGATTGTCCCTCGGTACTCAGCCTTGGTGAGCCCACCACTCAGTACTTTGTTCAGTTTTGGGCCCCTCACTACAAGAAAAACATTGAGGCCCTGGAACATGTCCAGAGTAAGGCAATGAAGATAGTGAGGGATCTGGAGCACAAGTGTTAGGGAAGCAGATGAAGGAGCTGGGACTGTCCAGTCTGCAGAAGAGGAGACTGAGACTCTCTACAGCTGCCTGTAAGGAAGTTTTGGCAAGGTAGGGGGCAGCCTCTTCTCCTACACAGCTAGTGATAGGACTAGCGGGAATGGCCTCAAGTTGTGCCAGAGGAGATTCAGGTTGGATGTTAGGAGAAATTTCTTCTCCAGAAGAGTGGTCAGCCACTGAAACAGGCTGCCTGGGGAGGTAGTTGAGTCACTGTCCATGGAAGTATTCAAGAACTGTTCAGATGTTGTACTAAGGCACATGGTTTATTGGGGAAATATTGGTGGTAGGTAGATGGTTGGACTAGATGATCTTGAAGGTCTTTTCAAACCTTATTGATTCAATGATTCTATTATTCTGTGCCCAAAATAATAGTTTGAATATATACCTAGCATAAGTTCTAGAAGGTGGTATACGTATCTTGGAGCACTTCAGCATTCATGAGAAATGCAGAGCATCCTCTCTGACAGAATTTCAGGTATAGTTTTATGTATTCCCAGAGTCATCATCAGATCTACCATCTCTCTTTCACCTCACGTGCCTTAAAATTATTCAAGAGAATCTAACAGAGATGCTTTGGCATTAGACCCCAGAATGTGCATGGGTTGTTACAAATAGCAGCATACAAAGCTATACATTTAACAGAGGCAGTGTCTTCTTTCAGCAGCTTGAAAGGAACATGCAGTTTTCAATTTCATACTCTCTAGTGTGCTGTCATTCTCTTGCTATGAGAACAAACTTCTTAAATGAGCATATGCCTGGACTCATTCAGTTCTTTCTGACCAGAGGTACAAGGAGTAGAAAACCACACCAAGCCACACATACCACATAATCCCCACAGAAAAGCCGGTGCAGCAACTGTTGTCTAAACAACAGCTTCCAATATATTCCTACAGCGATACTTCGTCACTACATTTTTCAAAGTCTCTGTTTTTTCACATCCTTATCCTGTTTGACAGTGCAGGAGGAATGGTATGATGGCTGTTAAGAAGATGTGTATTCCTTGGAAAAGGAGAAATGTGCCTGCTGGGCCACAACCCACTGCTGATCTGACACTAAATTTCAATGGGAAACAATCAAGGATTTGTCCCAGAATCCTTGCGAAGAAGACCTTAAAGAGAAAACTACAGAGAGCAGAGAAAATGATTTTATGCGTCACAGCCTTCAGTTCAAAATCTTCTTCTTCTATTACACAAACACAAGGAAGCTAACAGGACTATTTGCAGTAAGTCAGTGCCCTTCTGTTCTGCTATTTGTACCCCAAAGAGATGATTTAAAAGAATGGGAGTGTGGGAAGAATGTCTGCAGACTCACATAGCCTGTAGGAAGGGACAGAAGAAAATTTTTAGAGAGTTAGTGAAGCTGGGCTCGAGTCTAGGACAGTCATCTGGAGCCTCTTCATCTAAGCAACCCTTCAGGAGTTTGCTAAAGAACAAAAACTGAAACAGAAACAGAATATTAAGAGATGTCCACCAGGAACATCATCAGCCACAAGAAAATTCCCAGGTGCAACTTCCTGTGTTTTTGAAGACTTTTATAACATTTCAGAACAAAAAAAGCATATGCAAAAATATGAGTCTACCTGGTATTTTTCTTGGCCTCCATGCTAGAATAACTTGCCAGTAGCAAATTCCACACTCTGAAACCACGGTTCTCTCTACACACTTGTGTGTTTCCCATCACACACACACACACACACACATAGACACACACACATCGCATAGAAAAACATTCAAAAAGCCAGCATCAACATTATAAAAAATATCCCCCAAAGCAAGTTATCACCTTCCCTATGAACAGGAACACTAGGCTCTTATGCTCAGCATCCAGGCACAGCTAAGCCTCCCTTGTCCAGCAGAACAGCACCCCTTGTCATTTCATACAAACTTCAAATGCACCTTTTAAAGAAACTTTTGTGAGTCTTCCCACATGCACTCAGGAATATTTCTCTCTTGTTTCACTTTTTTTGCTGTTTTCCTTCACTTTCTGCTGTATGGCTCACAACTCTTTGCTGTTCTCTTTCTCAGCATCCACTCTCCCTGCATCTGCAAAGACAAGCGAGTAAAAACAAGAGCATGTGTGCGTGTATGTAAAACTCTTCCTAAGACTCATGCAAAACTGGAACCATGCAATGCTTTGTGAAATGTACATGCAAAGCAGAGAAACAAGACAAAGCAGGAGAAATTCAGACAACCTTTTCTCAGAGAACTCTCTTCAGTGAGAGGCTTTGTAGAGTGATATTTTGGGGGGATTCCCCTCACCTTCAATTTGTACTACCTTACAGGCTCACAAGAGATCTTGTACTTCCATATCAGTTTTTTCCACTGGCTTTTTAGAGAAACTCCCTTCTAGCATTCAGGCCACAGATGTCACCAAGCATTGCTGCATTTGCCAGCTCATGATAAGCCTTGCTGGATGCCTCAGGGACAGCTCTACGGGGACATACAAGTGGGAGCATGAAAAGGGAAGGGAAAAGAGAGAAAGAATAGTGTCATAGATGTACTAACGTCCTATGAAAATGAAAAAACAAAGAGCTGTTTCCCTGCTGAGATCCACAGAGGTAAAAAAGGTACAGTCTGGGTCGTTGTATGGAGATTACAGTAGTTCTCTTATAAATGTTATAAGTTTTAAGCAAAAGGAACATAAAAAGGTGATAATTCAATAAAGAATGGCCAAAACAGAATAAAATTTTAAAGTATCACAAGAGAGACAGAAAGGTGGATGTAATGGTAGTAAGCTCAAATCCTAGAACTAAGTTTCAGGAGCATGTTTTTGCACAGCTCCTCTGCATGTCTTAGATGACAGAGAGATAGGGCACTTCCACAAACAAACTTCTTTTCCCCTCTGTGCAGTTTTGTTTCCATTCCAGCTCAAAAAGTCTTCCCAGGTGTGTGAATCTGTTCGAAATACCCCCAGGTATCAGTGACAAAAGTACTATTTGCAGCTCAAGAGAGTTAAAAACCATCCTGATCTGATTCTCACCCACAGTTTTGGAATGTAGATCAAATGTAAGTTGGAGCATTTGCTGTCAGAAGTCCAGACACACTTTTCATAGTCAGTGACAACACATGGAGACCTCCACAGGGGTGATCTACTGTGCCTAAGTCACATTGTGGGTTAAATGGTGTGGACAGCATCAGCAGGACCACACCTTTCAATGCGCACCCTGCAGCCAAACCAGGGAAGATTGATAGTGATGCAGATTTACCCATGAGTAATCCCACTGAAGACAATTTAAAAGCAGTTCTTGCTCCAGGCTCTTAAATCCCCTTGCTAACTCACTGACTCACGGTCTATTCCCATCAGATTTGGCAGGAATTTCCATGATGCTCCTGTATGTTCATTTCAATAACAAAATGTTTAAAAGTTCTTAATAGTTCCTAAGGAACCATAACCAGCTAATGTGTAAATCCTCATTAATTCATGACCCACTCATTAATCCAGTGGACTGTAGCGATTACTTGGGAACACTACAGTCTGTTGCATTAGAGAATATCCTGCTGAAATTGATTCAAACCCATGCATTATCTAATTAATTGGGGAACATATTTATGAGATTAAATCTGTTACAGACAGTGTGCTTAAAAGCACTTCCTGTCTCCATGCATACGCTTTTCCCTAAAACTATGCTGAAATGCCTGACAGCAGCAGAGATGCAGAGCAAAAAGTTTAACTGAATGGAGAAATGTCAAGCAAATTGAACAGGACAGCTGATCACTGCAGCTCAGGTATTTCTTAGTATTTTCCCAGATTATATGCTTAATAATCAGTTATATTAATAGTTAAACCTTACTAAAGGCCAGAAATTAACTCCTCTTGATTTACAGTTCCACTTCCTTGCTCAGTTCAGTGTAAGCCTGACTGAATGAAAGTGTCTGCATGGTGTTCACAGAGCTTATACCATGGATAAGCATTTTTATTCCATTCATTTAACTATACAAAAATTTTGTTGTCAACTTTTTTTGCAAATTATAAGATGATAAAGCTGAACAAAAAAAAGAGGTCTTCCCTACCCTTTCACCAGATAGAAAACTCTATGCTACACAATCCAAAACAAAAATTTTTTAGCTGTTCAGTGTTACCCAAGAGCTTGCAGAGGTCTGTGATACCATACAGTAACATTCCCCCTTAGCCTTTGTGAATGTTCAAAGATGAACCTGTTATCTTCTAAAAACTTGCAAAATAGGTCAAAAGAATTGGCTACCAAAGTAAATATTCTAAGGTTAAAATACGTAGCCTGTTATTATCAAGGTTGCCTGATAGAGAAACAATGAAGTGAAAGATGGTTTGCCCAAATTATTGTATGGCAAATAACTGCTATTTAGGTAGGGTGAAAATTGTGAGCTTCCTATTTATAGCAATTATTCTTCTGAAATAAATAAAGATCTTCTGATCTTTATTAGTTTTAACAGCTAATAAAGCATCTGCTTTCTCATTTAATAAGAAATAACCCATCTGGCTCTTGGAAGTAAATTGCACTTACAAGTGAGTTACATGTTTCATAACTAAATAAGGATAAATTGGTATTTTAATCTCAAAATTACTAGCTTTAATTCATCCCATCTCCAGTGCCATTTGGGAGGTGATTTTCCTGCTGAAGGAGGGTCCCCACATGAAGGTAGGCCCGAGGGCTGCAACTCCTCATCTTCTGTGCAGGGCGCAACATACATCATGAGGGAGGGAAAGGGGAATCATCTCCACGAGTCAACCTAGCAGAAATTCAAAAAAAGAAGCATAATAATAGTCCTATGAGTATTTTCTAGCTACCAAATCATTCTTGTTTAATTCCTCTCCCTTCCCTGCTCTTCCAGAAGGCCAGACAGATGTTGCTTACTATGGGCCTGTCCCCCAACAGGAGACCTAGAGCTGCCAAAACTGACAGAGTTTGGAACAGGAAAGATCGGTCTTACTCAGGCTTTAAATTCATTGGCTTTAAATGCTGGCTCTCCTGAATCAGATGGTGGAGCTCTCTATCCTTCAAAGCATTCAGGATTTCTCCCTTCTGCTATAAATCATTTTCAAACACCTCAGTGGCAATTTTACCCCTCAGCCTGTGGGGAAACCCACCAAACTCACCCATGAGCAAAGCCTGGGCCGTGCCTCACAGACTTCCTCTTTTCAGCCAAGGCAGAGACCTCCCCCACTTGGGAAACTGCATCCAGCCTCCAGCTCCTAACTCCCCTCCTCCCCCAGGCCTGGTTTTGGCCATGCTTCTCAGCAAATCTCACAGCTTACTGGTTCTGTAGGCAGACCTGCACAGTCACTCCACTGTGATGGGCTGAGCTCAAGGGACGGAGAGGCTGGACATGAGAACCAGGGGCTTTGTGCCTTGCTGCATAAAACATGTCTCCAACCATGCCAATTACTCAAACTCACTGCTCAAAAACCCCACAACTTTGAACTGATGGGTTAAGTCCAGAGAAAGGCCTGGGAGGATGCATGAAGTAGCAAGATAAACTGAACTGTACACTAATACACTTGCTGTTTCATGGGGTGAGCCAAGTTACAAAACACTAACCAATCCAAGGCAGATACAATCGTCTCCACGGCAGCCTTACCCTACATCAGTGGCCAGAAGCTACCATGGCAGCACTAACACCAATGACTTGTCCACGTAGTTAAAGGGAGGATAGAAACATTCCTCAGAAAGGCTGCTGTAGTGTAGTAAATAGCCTGGATGACACTGTAGCTAATGCCACAACCAGAAAAATGAGGCAGAGATTTCCTCCGCTTCTGCAGTATCCATGGAGTTAGAATGGCTCCTGCAGTACCAACACCAATGTGTATGTTAAATGATTTTGTCAAAGCAGCAGCGCTGCTTCATTGTTGTACTTAATTACCTGTAATTAACCATGCAAAGTTAAAATGGGCAAGTGTTTTTAAACTGCTCAGGCTGGGTAATGCAGTTTTCTGGCATGCATCCTGTTCTAGAAGTAAGGTCCAACATGTCTGCAGCAAAAAGGACAAGAATGATTAAATGGAGTAGGGAAATAGTAATTGTTCTCATTACTTGCAGCAGCCATTTAAAGTAATTACAATTTGGCAAAGGTAGTTCTCAGATATAAACAGTCGGTGTCTCAGATGCTCATTGGGAGTGAAAGTTAGCAAAAATGAAACACCTGTTCATACATTAGTGCTGCTGTAGTTCAGCAGCATGCAGCATTCCTGAAGTTGTTAAATACATGCATTATGCCAACAATAATTTGGCCACTTTTTACTTAAGGCCTGAATAAATACAGCCAATCTCTGACAAAAAACAGATTAAAGTTCTACCTGAGGTTAATAAGACCAACAGCAAGAAATGACATCTTAAAGAAATCTAAACACAACTACTAGTGTAAGGTGAATAGCTATCATTAATATGACGTGGAATTCTGAAAGAAAAATCCTGCATTCTGGCTGCAGTAATATATTGATTTACTGCTATAGTCTCCAGTCAGTGGATGAAGCAGCTCCTGTGCACAGCTGGGACACAAAGGGCAAATCAGCAATTTCAGCTCATGCAAGATTTCAGTGGACACTGTGGCCTATGACCCACTAAGGCCAAATCTGTCTATGATTTGATCTGCCCAGTCTTGAGATCTGATATAGAGTATTTTGAGTAGAAAAAAAGGTGTGTAAGAGTTTTGCAGTTAAAGATGTTAGCTGTATTTCTATTTTTTGTTGGAACTTCTAGAGAATGTGAAAAGTTGTGTTTGTACTTCATCTGGCCATTAAGAGGCTGAATTCTAAATTATCTCTAGGCACGCTTGGGCTTTTGTTTATGTGAAATGTAGAAGACTTGTGATTAATGCACATAGGGGCTATAGGACAAAGGAGAGGACTGCTGTCTCTGTGGCACTCTGGGATGCATGGCCAAGTGTGCTTGCACATGACAAACCACACATGGATTATGGAACAAGTGACTTCAGACAGAAGTGCAGGGCTTGACTGGGCACAGGGAACGTACTCTGGCTTGCACGTGCTTGCATACTTCTTAAACCTCCTGTCTGAAGGAGTGCTGAAGTTTTTACAACTGTAATGTTGTTGATGTTCCACAAAGGTAGGAAAAGCAGCTTATTTCTCTAATACATTTTAAGAAACAAACCAGAGAACAGAAAAGCCAAGAAACTTCCTCCTATTTATAACCCCGTCAAATCCATACATAAATTGTTTTACTTGTGTTGAATGTTTATGTTAGATGTTTTCCTCAGAATGAAAACGAAATGCATAATCCAGTCCTAACCACATCCTCCTAACACAGACAGAGCAACAGAATCAACAGATAAGCACAATTTTAGACACAATTTTAGAATTGGCTCTAGCTCCAAAATGGGTTGAATCTGCGTCTTCTAAACATCTTGAATACTAAAACATCCCAAATCCACGCTTCAAATCATGCATAATTGCATGACTGCATCTGCGCAGTTGACTACTCTATAAAAAAGCGTTCTATAAAACAACCACGTCCATAACCAGTAAGTTATAATAGTTTTTATTCATGTTAGAATTTCTATCAGTGTTTGAACATTAATATTTAGAGAGTTTGTACAGTTTCCATTCAAAGTTTAAAATGAGAACCACACTAGATCACAAATGGTAACTAAAACACAGTTCAGAATTGTATGAATATTCACACTCTCTCTTAACACTGTTAAAACGCTTTCTTTTCTGCTAGGGGGTTTACAAGGAAAAGTGTGCACCGTAATCACATCTCAGCAGTGTTCCAAAACATATTGGTATCATCATTACATATAACTCTTTAAAAATATACTTCTGTCAAAAGACTTGATGACTACTATGTACACTACAAAAATAAATTTTCATATAAATAAATTATATGGCATAATTTTATCTTTGTAACTGAAATGACACAAACCCACTCCTACCAAAACAGGCAGGCAATGAGACCCAGTTTGAATATTTTTTTCCTTTTAACTCCTTACGCTAAAAGCTACGAAGAGTTCTTAATGTAAATGTTATATACTCTTTCCTATTTAACATTAGTAAGCACTCTATACAAATAAAAATCCATTAAAAAGTAAAAACATAGCTGTAATAGTGTTTCCAATAGAAATAAAATCCCTGCATTTCATTTGTTATAAACTGGCATGACAAATACTGTAAGAAAACATTCTTATGATACAAAAATATAAATATCACCCATGATTAAAAAAGTTAAAAAACAAAACTCAAACAAACGTTGCCAGCCACTGAGTTCAACCCTGGCCAATGTGATTGGTGTTGAAAAGAAGGCACACACTGCGCAGAGGCAGCAGCTATTCAGGCACAGGCGTGTGCAAGGAGGAAAAGGCCAAGGCAGGTGGAGATGCTGTGCTCTCCTGGCCCATTCCTGGCCACCACTGCCCCAAGGAGGAGAAGGGAGCGAGGCCTCAGCCCTGCGGCCAGGCAACAGTGGTGTCAGTGGGAGCCCTGCTGACCTCTGACACAGGAGCACACACACACTTGGCAGTTGAAGGTAGCTTCCAATTAGTATCATACAGTTTTGTTGCAGAGTTTTTATGATCTGAGGTCACTATGCTGCTAGTGCTAAATTGGGGCCCCTCATCTTTTTGTCATTAAGGTTTTTCAGGCTAGACAGTGAACTGGACCAGTAGGCAGTTGCGACATTAACCCTTAGTGTACATTGAAACAGTAGCTTATGTATCATGGGAACAATACCAGGCTCTCACCTGCTCTTCGAGCGTTCACATTGGAGATCTGTAAACAAGTGCCTCATATCAAAGTGTTTTCAAGTGAGCAAAAAGGCATGGAAACTTGTGCATTCTAGTTATCCCCATTTGCTGCGCTAGGAAGGTCTGTGGGCAAAGATAAGACTCCCTGAAGTTGCTGGAGAAATACCCTTTCCCATCCAAGAATCATCCACTGCCATTCAGGCACCACACTTACAGAAAAGCCTCACCAGTACCGCGTTCAGAAACTGAATGCTGGCCATGTTTACTTGGCTCTGAAAATACATTTGCATTTCTACTTGCTCTAAAAAACATCTTGTAGAAGGGCAGAAAAATAGATGGAAAAGGTGGATGACAGAGAAAATGAAAACTTTTCTTCTCATATTTTAAACTAAGGTTCTCCATTCTTAGAGTTTCTTTCCAACCTGAACACATATTGTAGCGTTTTTTTCCAGACCCTTCACCTGCAGCAATCCATCTTTAGTTAAAAAATAATAATACAAAAAGCTAAATTAGTTTTGCAAAGAGATCCCCATCAAGCTGTTTTAATTAAAAAGTGCCAATGCAGCATGGGAAAATACAAACAACAGAAAAAAGAACACCCCAGGCTTTGTGTGTCATTAATTACAGCCCTGGACCCAATAGAAAGTAATTTATATTAATAAGTGAAAACAGAAGATTTTTATATACTTTTTTATCCTTCCATTTGATTTTTATCACTTACTATTAACTTCCTTTCTGCCATGAAAACGAGGTGACAGAAGATACTGCTTTGAATACCGTAAGGACAAAGCTGAGCTGTGGCTACCCATCTGACAACTCTATTATTGAGCTTCTAATGCCACTCATAGTTAACAGTATCAACATGAAGATAAAGTTCATGGAATTTCTATAACTACCAGCACCTTTGGAAATGACAAAATAATGGTCATAGTTGTTTGCACTTACCTGACACCTTTCACAAAAACATCAAAGCACTTCATGAACAGTAATTAAGCCTCATAACTCTTCTGGGAGGTAGGTAAGCATAATTATACCCATTTTACAAAATCAGAAACTGAGGCACGGGGCAGTTACATGACTTGACCAAAGTCATGTGAACCAAGTCATTCATAGTGTAGGAAGTGGAACCACAATCCCAAACCCTGGCCCTCTGTCTTCTCTTCCATTTTATCTTGGGCCTTTGATGATGGCAGTCAATAGTATATGGTAGTAAACACCAATGCAGTTTTCACTACTGCCTGCTAAGAGGGAAAGGCAGACTCACGTCAGCATCAGTGGGTTTATAAGCCCACTGAGGGTCACCATAAAGTGAAAGAGAAACTACAGTACACCAGAAACGTACATATGCAGGCATGCACAGTTCCAGATGCACACATCAATACATACAGCAAAACAAAAACTGCACATAGCTATACCTATTTAAGCATCCAAGATTAACGTGCTTTTCTTCATATCTGCTCTTTTAAAAAAAATTACCACGCATAGCGTGTTTGAAAGTTAACAGTAACATTTCATACTACCACAGGGTTGTGATACGCAGATTTAAAATATTTTAAACAGACATGTACCTTTACAAAAAAAATCCTATTACATAAGCAATATTTGCATAGAATTATACAAGTAAATTATACAATATTTAAGCAGCAGCAACTTATGCTGAAATTTAGAACTAAATTAAGCTTAGTTGTGGCACAGAGATCAATGTACAGTAAGTACAGAGCACAAATGATAACGTCCCCACTCTGTTGTCTGAAGCCAAATGACTCCAGATTATACTACTTTACATTGTTTTCTTGTATATTACATATGTGTACATCTTTTAAATACTTAAAGACATATTTAACAAAATAATACAATAGGTTACAGTAATGGTAAACTGTTGTCCTGATGCAGCATGTCCTTTTCTACAATGTCGAGCAGTTCTCTTCAAGCAGTTCTGGAAATAGTTTTCAATCTTTGGCCTCCTCTTCTTTTAGTTACCATCCTTTAAAAATAAAAGAAAAAAAAAACCCAACAAATAAACATTCATAACAGCTCAAGAAACCAAACAAATCAAGTTAATCTAAGAATTGCTCTTTGATTCTTATGATTACAGTTAGCAGTCAGGAAATGTGCAGTTTTCTTTCACCTTAGTCATGAACTTCCTGGTAAAGAAAGACCAAAAGCAGATGCTTTCATTTGTGAGTGCCCAGCTTTAGATTCCTGCCACAAATTCAGTCAAAACTAATGGCTGCTTCAGGGAGTGATAAGCTATAACAGACACTGGATACAGCTGAAACTTAGATTGCAGTTAAACTAGTAAAAGCAGAGTCCAAGTATTTCTTTATTCAATACTACTACCTGCAATATTTCTAGACTGTGAGGCTAAAAGCATTCAGGACTATTTGCACATTATGTGCACATTGAGATGGTTGAAAAGAAGCTTTATATCATTCTTGGCCCAAGGACTCTTCCAAGCTGTGAACAGGCTGGGCAGGTCTCTGAACACAGTTCAGGGGACACTTCACAGCTCAGCAGAGTACTGGGCAAGGTGAGGCTTTCCCCTCTCTCTCATTCAGACCAGCACCCCAATGGATTCGGTCCTCACTACAGTGAATTTTCACTAAATTTTCTTCAGCAGATGACTCTTAAAGTAGTTGGCAATTTTACACTCTTCTAGACTATGTCATTCAGTCATCAGAGGATAGAATCTATCAACAGTAAATGCAATCACACAGCTCAGAACACATAACACAGTGTGCTTCACCTTCCCCATGTAGTAAACTGAAACTGCACCATATGCATTCACTTTGCAAAGTGCTTGGAAATAGTTCATTTATGGACAACCCATACATTGCTAGTGTTGTTATGTGCAGTGTTATCTAGTGCAAAATGAAATGTGCTCACAGTCAGCCGACTGACAATGAGGAAGCAAGAAGCAAACTCACCTAAAGTCTTCCAAAGAAATGTTTATCTTGCCTCTTTCTTTTGCAAATCATTGCCTGACACAGACAAATTTCACAGATCAGAAGGAAAGGCTCACCTCATTCTGAGCTTTTGCTAGCTGTCCTCTCCTCACATTCAACATCCTGAAGCTCTATAACTTCTACTTTAGAATTTCTTCTTTCACACCGCACATTAAAAGGCACATGGGGGTCCTCAAACATCCCATGGTTGTCTTCATGGTATCCTTCACAGGATGGAAAGCTCCCTCCGCGAGAGTTGTGGCTGTGCACAGCAGGGTGGACAGCAACAGTCACTGAAGCTGAGGCAGTCACAGTAGTGATAGGCTGGCAGTAGGCTGATCCCGAAACACCCATGGCACCAAATGCTGGGCTTCTCATGTTATGAGAACGAGTCTTGTGGCTCAAGCGATCCTTATTGCTAGGTCCTGAATGCCCTTCAGTAGAAATTTCAAAAGCATCCCTGCGAGGGTGGTAAGGAGGTGGTCGCAGTCCGTCCCTCACTTCCCGCTTGGGTTGTCTGCCCTGACGCCACACCTGCTGTGTGCTGGCCTCTGGATTTGATTGCAATCTGGGACTTGACTGATGCCTTGACTCTGGCTGTACCACCTGAAAGACAGATGCACAGTTATGCCTCTGTCAAAGTAAGGACAATGAATGCTATGCTCTCCTACATTTTATTCTAGGCTCTGACTCTACAAAGATAACATTCTCTAGTCTTATAACTGTTGATTTTTCCAAATAGTTTTTGTCTGAAATTATAAGAATCTGGAAAGTGTAACATCACAAAAATGCAGGACTATAGCTGAAAATATTATAAGCTTCCCACATGCTGGACCACGTTTTCAAAAGGATGGATAACAAGCACTTCATCTTAAGTGATTCAGCAAGCAGAACTGCAGGCATTTGGAAAAGCTTCTACTCCATGCAGGCTATATACGTAGGATGTTAGTAGGGTAGTTTGTATAGACTGTAGAAATCTGTTTTCTGATTTCTGTAAAAAGCGTGAAGCACAGCAGCCACATCAGTCAATAAACCGTGACTAACTTCAAATGTGGCTCTGCTTGTACCTATTTCTAGGCCTCTGCTGAACAAAAACAGATCCACATTGCTGCTCAGCATGCAGCATCAGCAGGGGTAGGAGACAAGAGTTTTTTCCACTTTCCTTTGAAACTGCAGTTATGCCAACCCAGTAGCAAGATGCAACAGGCACAAGATTTGGATTTTTCTTCTGGACTCTATGAATCTTTCTCCCCAAAGTTTGCTGTCAAGAAGAGGTATGTGAGATGGTGATCCAGAAGGGGCTATGTGGAAGACTTCTGAATCTCTTAATCACTCCTGACTCTCTGTCTAACAGGTCATGTAGGACAGTCATCAAACAGACTGAGAGCTCTCTCCTGTGGTTGTTGCCAATATGATGTAATAGCAACTATACATGCCAAAGATCTCACCTTTGAACCGTCATCTCATACACAACTTGATTCTCAAGAAAAGCCTTCATCCCCTGTTTACAAGTGTTCTAAGTTTTGGCACAGTCACAAAACATAATTAGCTAGAAACAGTCTTCCAAAAAAAACAGATTTAAATAAAAATTCTCAAACATTCTTGCCCTTCCAGCAGTCAACATGTGAGATACTTACAGTGGATCTTGCAAAGACAGGATTCTCAGTGGCTTCCACTACTACTTGATGGACTGGTACTGCAGGGCTTTGGGTGGCCTCATAATGATGGAGCTCTTCACTGATGCCTGACACTGTGGTTTGAGAGCTGTACTCTGAATCAGAGGAATCTGATCCATTATTTGTGTGCCCAGGTGGCAGTGCAAACCTCACAATACTGGGCGGTGGCTCAGGAGATGGTGTAGGCAATCTGTTTCGACCATTGGCTGGAGAAACCTGATGATGACAATGCTAACTATAATTACAAGTATTCAGTAACATGCAATTAACATTACCCTTTTAATCATTAATGCTTCATACAAACGTTCCTCTGCCAAGTATACTCTTCAATGTACCCAATTCCTGATGAATATCTCTACTAAACTGAAGAAAATGCATGAAAGAAAGACAAGATCTCCTTTTGCAGATATGCATGTGAAAACAATTACAGAGATTTTTCTAGGTATTATTTCAGCATGTATATGTACATGCAAACACA
Organism: Tragopan temminckii; assembly: GCA_028571105.1. Classification (NCBI taxonomy): domain Eukaryota; kingdom Metazoa; phylum Chordata; class Aves; order Galliformes; family Phasianidae; genus Tragopan; species Tragopan temminckii. The sequence goes on from JAOWBP010062556.1 coordinate 25,335, forward strand.
TTTGCACTTACAGATATATAAATAATGTGTGGGCTTCCCTCCCCCTTCAGAATATATTAAGAGTGATTTCATAAATTGAACATGTATGTATAGTACAGTTCAGTGGCTATTTGCAAACAGACACAAATGCATAAATAATATTAACACAATTGTATTAACATGTATGTATATGCTGTTTGAATAAGGGACCAACTATCTGTTACGAAGATGAGAGATGTCACACTATTATCAGAAATGTTTTACTAATCCAAAACAAACCCCTCAAGTGTTACTACTGCTACACACCTAAATTGTACTACTTTTCATAAACACTCAGACACAGGCCCATGAAGCACAGCATACTTTTACTAATGCACAGTACTGTCTTCTATAAGTAATACCATAATTGTGTTAAGCACAGTGTAGGTAATGAACAAACAATATATGAATCGGGGTTTTTTTTGTTTGTTTTTTTTTCTAGATTTGGGCTTCATACGGTAAAATCATTGACATTTAAATGAAACCTTCAGCCTGTTAAGAACTTTCCTTGAGCCAGAAACATATCGCAGGGTCAGGGGAGCCTTTTGGCAGACTTCTGGTCATGGTTATAAAGGTGTGGTCTGTGGACCACCACTGGTGTATGTTGGCCCGCACAGGCCTTCCTGGTGGTCTCCACAGTTAAATATTTTGAGGAATGCAGTAGAGGCAGTGAGGTAAGAAAGGAGAAGGTATACGTACAAAAGAAATGGCTTTTTGTAAAATACTGGGGAAAAGTCTAATTTTACAGACTAGTTTGTACTCACAGCATGCTTTGAAAAGTGTACTTAAACCTACATTCGTACCTAGCTTGCTGTCAGCCTCTAAAACAATAATTATTTAAAAAAACCCATACTTTAAAAATAATAGTAGAAGAATATCAAATAAATAAACAAATATAGCAAATTTAATACAGGTTTTAAATAAAACCAGAGTAAGTATTTTAAACATTTAAAAATCCAAGAAAATATAAAAAATAAAATGTTTCTAAAAAAGAAGTGGGGATCTGGAAGGTGTAGGTGCAAAGACAATACTACTATTTCTTTTGTTCACTGTTAGTTTTACTGACCTCAGGGTATGGTCCAAAGAATGAAAGAAGAACAGGAAGCAGCACCAATCCATTGAGGACTCCCAAAATGGTTAAGATTGCCAAAACAGCAAAGAAATACCTGAAGTGAGGTTTATGGGATTGGGAAAAGGAGAGAGGAGCCACAATTGCTGTTAGTAATAAGAGATTACAAACGACTCCTAAACATATCAGGATAATACATACATTAAATTGAATCTCAAGCATTTTTCATATTGTACTAAATAATTATATCATCTTCTGTGTATAGACATAGCATTGTTTTTTTTTTGTTTTGTTTTGTTTTTTTTTAACTTTTGAATTAGACAAGCTACATTCCACAACTCAAAGTGTTAGTTCATAAAGGAAAGAAAAAAAAATTACATTTGTTAATTTCTCAGAATCTGGAAGTTTGCAATGTTATTTATGAATGTGTTACACAAACACAAAAATATGGAATGTGCAGTGAATAGCTGAATGAACTGAAAGCACAAATACAATGAAAAGGGGCCCCCATTAGTGAAAACCCAGCAGAAGCAAACAAATGAAGTGAAGGGTGTAGAATTTAAACAATTTAGCCTAGAAGGAAAAGAACTCTTCTCGCAGCAGCTAATCCACTGTGAAATGCTTCTGCATCTTACAGCAGAATCTCTAATTAAATCTCTAGTGTATCAGGTAAGGCTTTCCCTTGCTGTTCATTAATCACAACTTTCCGCCTAGAATTCTGTGAGTTCCAGTTTTACCAAACAGCTCAAATTGCAACCTTCTTACAATACAGAAACCCAGTTTCTGCAAAGAAAATGCTGCCCATTCTATAGTGAGCTTCAGCATTGTACTGAGTAAGAGCACTTCACAATGGCAGAGCTGCATTGCAGGCTAACCTTTTGTTGAACAATTTAGCATCTCTGAATACTCTTGTTTTGCGTCAGCCAATTCAAACATAAAGGCTGAAGTACTATGGAAGAAGAAGAAAGTGCACAAGTAGTTGTCCTTTCCCATCATTGAGGGCTAAGGTCTGGGATCCTTCATGAATACCAAGGTAAACCTGTCAGTAAAAGGAAAGCCTTGCTAGTTGGTATTCGGCACAGCTGGGGCTCAGACTAAACTTAAGGCTGTGCTATAACTAATGATTTCAAGGATCCGGTCTTGGTAAATTCCTCGAGGAGAAGGGGTAGGGTAAGAACTAAGGGCAACTTTGTTACTAATGGGTCTGCTGATTACATTGTCTAGCTGGCAACAAACTTTACTACCCCCTTATTTCCACATCTGATCAAATATTTCAGACTCCTGTAAAACTACAAATACCCTGCTATTGTAAACATTTTGGTATTTCTGATCTGCATTAGCAAAAATCAGCAAACCAATTCACTCTACTAACATAAATCTCCAGAACTTTATACTGGGACAGAAATCAACAACAGACATTAAAAACATTTGCATCTCATCCATCTAACACTAGGATAAACAAGAGGATTTTAGCTCTGACCACTTGGAGTACACAATGTCTGTTAATTTACTTAATCTTCCATCCTGTTGGACTAATCCATCCCTTTCCGGAAGTTTGGAATCTTCTTCACCCAGTTTAACAATACTTGGGCTCTGATAGTTTATTTTACTGTATTATTAAAATAGGCCAACTAAAGTCAGATTGTGCTAGAAAATGAGAAACTGATGGCCAGAAAGAGTAAAATAACGTAAGTTGAAAAGTTGAAAGGCTCATTTTATACATGAAGAGAATATCTAATCCAAATTTGATGTGAAGGGCTGCCACAATCATTTATTTGCTATGACACAAAAATATGCTTCTCAAAATCTAGTCTGTTAAATTTGAAAGCCGAAGACCAATGTACCCCTGTATTTTTAGGTTAAATGTGTAAATAAAGCATTCCATCTCTCACAAGATCAGGTCCTAAAAGAATCATTCTACCTTATTTCTTCAACATCAAAAAAACAAACAAAAAGATCCTGTTCTCAAAATTAATTAATTAATTAATTAATTCTATCTCAGGAGATGCAGTATCCATGTAATAATCATCTCCATGAAGGTTTTGTGAGATCCAACAGGAAACTTCCTACCATCTTGCTGTCTTCAGATCTTACACATATAAATAAAAAATCTTCGTAAGATTCAACAATCATTCTCCCAGATTCTGCCTCTGACATTTTGCGGCTGTTGTTATGCGGATATCAGTGAAGTCTAGTTATCTATCCAGCTTACATCTACCTAAGTGGTTAAGTCACCTTCCAGAGAACTTCTATTTGCCTCAGTCCTGTTTAGGGCTTGTGTTTTTTTTGTGTGCTGCAGTTTGTCAAAAAGAACCTGTGCTGCTGCTAAGATTTTACAGAGCTATTTGGAATAGATTGCGATCTATTTCACTGCACTTCTCAAATTCCCCAAAACGTGCTCTCCTCTCATATCTGACAAATTCACATTCTTAATTAAATCCACAAGAAACAGTTCACCTGTAGTTCTAAACAGAAGAGCCATCAGGCTTTGCTTTACAAAAATTTAATATGAAGTTCTGTGGTCATGCTTATGGTTCCCCAGCTCCCAACCAGAGCTTCCTTTCTCTCTCCCTACTTTCTGCACCGCTATAAACCTGTCATATAAAACAGAAAGAGATGGCTCAGAGAGTATCACTTGCAGCACAGTTGCAGCACATTTGTAAGTTTGTGTGTCTTTTCAATGCAAATTTTTATGCATACAAGAAGTCTGGAACATCTAAAAGTTAAACATCAAACCCAGCTAACACAGGACAGTACCAGCTGTTTTGAACTGATTCAAATCCGTAACTAGCCAGCTTTGCTAAAGAGGGGCCATTTTTGTTTCCTCTTATGCTGGGAGTCAAATTTCCCTGGAACAGATTTTAATACCAGCAATACCAAAACTACTAGGTCTAACACACAACGAGGAGTTAGTAGAACAGAAGGAAAGCAGGACCATGATGCAAACATGCTTGATATACCATGCACAACAACAAAAGGACAGATACACTGAAATCATTAAATATTAAAAGCAGACTTATTTTTATTCCAAAAATAAAGTCAAGAAACACACAAATGCTTTACCTGACAATAAAATCAAACTCTGATCCTGCAAGCATTAATACTCCAAGAAGAGTGGACACAGCTCCATCCAACACTGGTGCGAACATATGTTCCAGTGCAAGGACAGCCCTACGGTTCTTATCTCCTATGGCAGTTAAAAATGCCTATAAAACAATGAAATTCATTTAATTACACTTATATATACAACACATCAAACATCTTTTCTCACAGCATGTAGTTTTTTGCCAGTTAATTATTTCAGTCTACATTGTATGAAAATATCTCTATAGCTGGCCAACCTTCCAGACGCAGCCTGAATCTGCAGTCATAGCACAAAGCTGCTACTGAAGTCACAAAATCAGAGCAAGCACTGATTTCACAGAGTAATAGTTTCAGAAACAATTTTGTCCTCTTGTACTAGTTGACATCTGAAATAAGCTTTGCTTATTTCCACCTAGAAATAATTCAGTTCATACTTTACGCGTAAAAATCACACGGCTAGTCTCCTCACTCTTGAAGGGACATGGGTTCTGTTACTGTAGTGGGAAGTCTGCTTTAAAAACAGCAAACACTGATTCTGGTTTTCCTACCCACTGTCACTAATCATGGATCAGTGGCCTGCAATTTCACGCACACATTCTCAGTAGTAGCATCAAGTCCTTCTGTCTCATTACAAAGAAGCGTCCATTGGTAAAGTGTATTTCTCTGCACATATCTCAGGATCCAGACCAACATGACTACCAAATGACAAAAAGCTGCCAGTGTATTCAGCACAATTGTTATAAAGTAATTCTGTAGACTGTGTGCTGCTTTAACACTCCTCTATCTTTTACTACTTGAAAGCTAGCAGCCTTAGGAATAATGCTAAACACTGTAGTATCTAAAATACTATGACTCCTGAAATGTCTGTCTTTCTCCCTCTGATTGCTTTTTCAGTAAGCTGTACCAGGAATCCTTGGTGTTATTTCTTATTAATTAGTCCTCTCATTGTATCACTCAACAGTTCGAGAAGACAGCAACTTAAGTAATAACTCTTTTTATGATCTTTCTTTGGTGAATTCTCCATCACCTGCTAACTACATGAGTTCATGCAGTTATCTTCCTCTTAGCCCTGGTATTTAAGTCTCGCTTCTCCACAACCTTACTTTCACTTGCCTAAAAAATTAAGGCTGAAATCAGCCAACACATCAAAAAGAAATTTGGTGGGACAGGCAAACCGAAGACAGGTACTTACACATACAGAGAGATTTATAACCCGAATTGCCAAAACATGCAACATTAATCTTTACTACAGGAATAATAGTGGTCTGTGGAATGAAAATCCAGGATATTTTACATTCCCATATACAAAATAGATAAAGAGCGTCCCTACAGACTGTGCTTGATGTGCATTAATGAGTTCTGAATATGAGGTGCAGCTTTTTCGTGTGGAAAATGAACTCAAATCCATTTGAACGTTAGTGGTTTGGAGACATTAAACAACATTATGTGATTCTGAAAACTTCCTTTCAAAGGTTTCTGTTCCACAAAATACAGAATGTACACACAAGAGGGAACAAACAGCTACACAGCACAGCAGCAACAACAGCCACACTGCAGACAGTGGCTAAGAGAGTCTAGACTGTAGTAATACACATTAAGAGCTCTGCTTTATCTACATTTATCTATCACTCAGACAGCTAGATACAAGACACTTACTCATGACCTTAACCACAGCAGTTGGGAACAATTGCATCAAAATCAACTCAATCCTTTCAGACAATACAAATGTTGCAAAAAAACATCTGAAGTTTGACTGATTTTCTTCTGAGAATCACATTACTGATTCAATGAAACTAAAACTTTGTGATTAGGAGATAGATGCCATTTTATTTTAAAATACTATGTAAATGTTTTACATACCAAAGCAACGTGAACAGTGAATTCCACACCAATTCCAACAGAAGCAATCAGGATAACCACAGGCACTGCACTTAGTTTTATCCCAATTAGACCCATCATGCCAAACAGCTCCACAGTCATCAGAGCCAGCACCACCACCTAGATAATTTCAAACAGCTATTAGTAATTCTTCATACTCTATACAAATGAAGAAAAAGATACTTTAGAACAACTTTTTGACTACAAAATGTACCCCTCAAAGCAATCCTATGTGTCATTACACTCAGAGCTGGTTTGAATTATACTCCTAAATTATCAGACCAAGCATCAATTTTCTGTTCATTACAATTTACCAGTGACTTGAAAACTGTTTTTTGTTTCGTTTTGCTTTTTTTTATGGATACCTATCACAGCATGCAATTTTTTTTTCTCACCTGTTTTATGATAATCATTTTTCAAAAAGTAACTTACAACTACAGGTATTGGAACACTTTTTTGTAGAACGGTAAATGTGAGCATGTCTCTTAGTAGGCTTGAAGCCTATGAGAAAGTGAATGCTATAATCAACTGATGACTCTCAGGTTACAGAAAGGCTTTGCGGATAGTTGGAGAGATTGGCATGAACAAAGGGAACAGTTACATCAGAGGGAAAGTTTTATTTTTCTTTCATCTATCTTGTAAATAAATTGAGGAAAAGGGAGGGGAAGAAATTCATAGAATCAACTTTAAAGTTTCTACAACTGAGCAAGAATAAAATATACACATTGTGGTGGGCTCCGAAAAAAACCCTTTTTTTCTAAGGGAAAAAAGTGTGCACCACAATAAATGATTTTGTAAGTTAATGAATCAAGAATAATAACATAAATTGCTTAAGTGCTATGAAAAATATTCTAGACTAAACATTTATCTTTTAGCATACCTGTCGTATAAACGTACATTACAAAAACCAGTAACCATTTTATGCTTTTGTACTTCAGGCATTTTATAAACCACACAATAGTTTATGGAAGTTAAACATAGGAACCTCATCATTCAATTTAACTCCAATGTTTACTGTGAGACTTACAGTGCCTTGCAAAAAGGATGGAGGAGTATTCTCTTCAATTTAGAATTTTATGACTCTTTCTCATCAATAGTCTAGTTACACTCCCTCCACAGTATGCACTGTACAACCTAACCATTTCGGTTTTTCCAGAAAGACTGTGTTCAGAAATCAGTAGGAAAATTTACAGGTAAGTTAGTCACAAGCAAGTTGAAAACTAACACTGTCTGATAAAAGAGGAGAAGGAATAAATAAATAGGAATAACTTCAACATAATTCTCAATTTTCCTCTATGTCTTTACTTCTCACGTTAATATGCATCTGAGCAAGGGCAAAAGTTTATATACCTTAATAAGAAACATTTAAAACTGCAAAAAAAAAAAAAAAAAAGTGGCCAAAGGATTAAGGTTATTAAGGTTTGTACCTTTAGTGTGAACCCTACTCTCTCAAGTTGGATAAATATATAATGAATGATGCAATATACACTCCACCAGAGGCCCAGACATAAACAAAACCTTCCCGACTACAGCAAGAGCTATGCTGAAAGGAATTTGACTTCAACAAAGACCCTTATAATAAACTTACAATGATCCCAGCCGTCCAGGGGTTTAGGAGGAAGAGGGCACACACCAGAAACGTGCAAGCCAAAACCACGCTAATGGATAAGAGAAGCCAGTGACGAAGCCCAATGTACTGCTCCCAGAATAGAAACGGGTAACCATTTGGGTAGCTAGCGATCCCGAGGCTGGTGTAGTTATTACAGATAGCTCTCACTTTCTCAATAGCTTCCACAAAGTCAGAAGTCTCACGCAATCCATTGAGGTAGAAAGGAAACTGAGCATATTCTATGGGCTCAGCTGCTGGAACTAAGAAAGGATAGCAATGTTTAAATATGTGCTTAGGCAGAAGAAGATACACAGAGAGCATGATTAACAAAACATTTTGTTCTCCATAGAAAAATGCTTGAAGTTTTTAAATTTAAATTTTATATCTTTTGAGCAACAAAGATTTTGAAACTAAATACACAAGATGACTACATTTCATCATACAGTGCAAGGGGACAAACACAGTCTATATTAGATTCCCAAACAATTTCACAATAATTTAACAGCAACAGATACATTTTGAAGTATTTAGTCTTCATCAGTGCTACAGTGCATTTTAATGACTATTCTGCCAAAAGCCCCTATCCACAGTATAAAATAGAAGATCACATCACGTTAAACATTTCATCCAAATTTTATGCAAACACAATTCCTTTGAGATTAGAGGTGATTTCCCTGTGATTAACTGAGGTCCACTGACAAAAAAAAATGAGGAAAATTATATTCAGTGAGGTAGGCTAAGTTTTAGATTTCCACTGACTACTTTGAGCCAGATTCAGAAATGAATGTTACTTTTGAAAAAAAAATCCTTAATATAAAAGTAATGGCTCAGTAAGGAAGCACATAACCTGTTATCCTTTAATTTGACAAACCAAAGCTATCTATACCTCTTCTAGAGCTTAATGCTAAGTCTACTGTATCACATGAAAAAAAAACCTTCCACAACAAGCATTTTGTTACTGCAGTTGTGTGTTCCAGACCCTGCAGGGTCATTCAGCTGACTTGCTAAACGTGATTTGCCCTATTATAATCTCAACTATAAATTTTCATTAAGACAAGACTTGGCTGACTGCCACAAAGCTCTAGGGTTCAGATTCACCGAAGTACAGCTAGCTTGTTACCCAACCACATTTCCAAGTGCATCAGGCCTCCCCCACATGCCCTCTCCATTTTCCCACTGGTGTGCAACTAGCAATCTTCCCAATAAACTCAAAGCTGAAGCAAAGCAAAGAAATTGGCTGCTCGGGAAGACAGCGAGTAGCATAAAATAGGATTGCTCCCCTACATAAGTGGCTCTTGTACCTATTGGTGCTGGAAAGTTAGACGTATGAGATAACATGATAAGAATCCCTTAGGTATTTAGAATTGTAGACAAACATGATATAATCTCAGTGTTAACACTTCAAAATAACACAGGCAGCAATTTCAAGCAACTTCCAAGTTTCTCCCACAGAAAAAAATTATCAGGCAGCACTAAAAAGTAATGTTTATTACTAATTTTTAAAGGTTCACAGAATCACAGTATGTTTTGGTTTGGAAGGGACCCTTAAGATCAACTGGTTCCAGCTCCCCTGCTATAGGCAGGACACCTCCCTCTAGATCAGGCTGCTCAAGTCCAGCCAGGCCTCGAACACCTCCAGACAGGGAGCATCCTCAGCTATGCTGGGCAACTTGTTCCAGTGAAACTTCAACTGCTATAAAATTTATTTTTCAACATGATAAAACACTGCAGTGGTACCACATTTGCAATGGTGCATATGTCTCTTGAGGCTACAGAGTAACATAATATATCGTTCTGTTTATGCTTCAGAGCCCTGTATAGCATCAACCAACTCGAGTTACTCGTCCTTGAAGGAAGGAGTGGGGGCACTTATATAAACTGTAAGACATTAAGATGAAATGTTACTTACTTCTTAGCCTTGTTTCTGGCATATAGTCTGCTTTGTCATGCACCCATTCTGGACGGTGAGGCCGGATGTTGGCTTGTGAGGCAGCATAGGCCACAGGGTCATTGCTAACCCAGGCTGTCAGGTAGATGTAGAAAGCATTTGGGTTAATGATTCCATCTGCATCCACCAGACGCTGTTTAGTCAACTGCAAAATGGGAAAATTAGACTTTCAGAGTGAGTTTTGGTTCTGGAGCTCTTGCTGTAATGTTTTCAGCAAAAAAGCAAAACAAAGCAACAAAAACCCGCTGTTGTTTGACAATAAAATCTAAAAAACTAGTGATAATATAGTGTTTATTTACAAATTAATACTCACATAGCATTTACCATAACCACTAAACCTGTAGATAGTTCCAGAATAGACTGAAGCAACTACAGCTGAATTCTGAAAGCCTACAGCCACAAATGAAAAACAACCAAGTTGGAGAAACATTTCAAGAAAGAGAAGAAAATCTGGCAAGAGTCCCTATACACGTCTGCGTGCAGTTAACCTCTGTTGTTAACGCCAAAGGAAATGCCACCCAGTAAATGGAGGAGAGCTATAAAAATAAAACAACATCTGTATAAATTTTGCTAACACTTGCCTCCTATGACCTATGTATTCAGAAAATGCCCAGCATCAAGAAAGTCGATGAGTGCCCTTTGTTACTCAGGTCATCATGAGCAACTGTATCAGTGGGGTAAATAGCAGTGACACACTTCCAGCATTCTGTAGCCAAACCCTCCACAGCTAGGGCCCTGACAGAGGACCTTGGGGGTGAGAAGTATTGTTGTTTTTTTTGTTTGTTTGTTTGCTTTATTTAACATTCTGGCCAGGCTCCAGTTTCACGTCTTTT
>JAOWBP010062574.1:0-35749 GCA_028571105.1 Tragopan temminckii
CCCTGGCCCCGCCCCCCCCCCTAGTCTCAGTTACTCAGAAACCTTCTCCGTGCCCTTTATTTTCACTTATGGGGCCCCTTTTCACCTTTCAGTACTTTGTGCTGGCATTCAGGCAGCTTGCGTGGATTTTCACTTGGAGGGAGCTCCATTGGGTCCCGTCAGGCTGAGCAGCGTGGCCAGGCTGAGGAGCACCACCAGGAGCAGTACCCCTGTGTCAGCACATGCAAGTGCCACGTGGCATTGCCTTCTGAAAACATCCCATTAAAACTGTTTTTCCCCTGAGTAATTGTATTTTAAACATGTAACCACAATAAAAGTAATGATGTTCTGGGCATTCTTTTACTAGACTTTGCGTAACAATCCTCCTTTAGTGTTTTGAGATGATTTCTGAATCACCAAAGAGACTATTTTTACATGCTAACCTAGTTTCCAAAGTATCCAGAAATACAGAGGTGTTATTTACCTTGGGTAAAAATTTCATGTTTTCTGATTCTAGCTTGGTTTTTCATCATCCCAAGCAAAGCAACTTAAAAGCCCGTCATAACTTTAATAAGAAGAGTAAGCATGCAACCAGAAATAATAAGGAGCCTATTTAAACTAAGCTCTGGTGGGCTCTAACCCCACTTTCATAATGAGACAGAGTTTGCACACTGCATACCTCATCTGCCTGTCTGCCTTCTCACAGTTATTACTGAAGCGCTTGCCCAATTTAAAGCTCGTCAGACATAATTTGAGCTCCTGAAGATAATTAAACTCCTCTAAGTTATGTGAAAGTTGCTGGCTGCATAGAAAAATGCAAATTGAATGTGTCCTCTGAGGGAAAATTACCAGGAAGAACTCAGCAGTTATTTTTATTGCTGGTAAGTCCATGGCACAAAGGCTCCCACTGGCCACCAGCACAAGTGGAACTCAGGTCAAGCCTCTTATCAGCGGAGGAGGTTATTGCCTATTACTTCCCTGTGCACTGCCCAGCCCCAGAGAGGAGCTGCAGATGGTGTCCAAGGTGCAGCCTGGCAGGAACCTCCGCCCAATGCCATAAAAACAGTGTTCTCCAACACCTTCTTCATTCCTTCTCTAGCAACTTCTATCACTAGATTTGTTTTGCCCTGCATAGGTGGCATTTGTCCAGGCATCTTCTAACGTTGTCACATCTTTCCTGACACTGGCGCTGGCCACTGGATGCTTTTCCTGATTTGAGATGGTTCAGAAGATAATGTCTCAGCCTCTCTTCACAGTGCGTGGAGGTTAGGCCGGACTCATGGCTCCCATGCGTTCTCACTATTTCATTACGTTATCTTGGAAGTTAAATAAAGATGTAACATTGCACTGAAATCCCTTTCCCCAGACATTGATTGAATTTTGCTGATGTCATAAAAGGATTTGTTCCTCTGTTGTTTTCTGTAACATCAAGTAATTCCCATTAAATAGTAAGTAATTTATTTAACATGTTTGCCCAAGGCTTTTTTTAAAAAAAGTAATTGATTTATTTAGTCATTGCAATTACAGTAATGCAATTAACTAAAAATAATGCCAAATAATTAATTTACTTAGTATTTAAATATTAGAAATTGCCATGAATGACTACAAATTACTTGCAGACAAGGCAAATTTTCTTATCACTTGCAGGAAATGGGATGATTAATTTTAAAATGTTATTTATATGCGCTGGTTTTGGTGGTTTGCCACTGCTGTTCCACCTACTGAGCAGTCCGCAGGGAAAACCACTGGCAGAAGCTGATCCCAAAGCACTGGTCCCACCGCCTCTCCCTTCCCAACCTCTTCTCAGCTGTACAAACCAGAGTTACGTCCCCAGGAAGTGTAAAGAGGAGTTAAAAAAAACAAATGACCCTTAAGGGAGGAGTCTGGGTACCTTGCTAAAGTGCTTAATTTCTCATCTGGAGATTCTCTGATGCTTAGCAAATTTTAATCCATGAAAGTCCAACATTTTGGCTTGCCCGGGCCATGCTGAGTGAAGAGGAATTGTCTTGAGCCACATATACATGGGGCACTCCAAAATTAATACCTCCTATTTATTTCCATGGAAATGACAACAGATACAAAGAGCACAATAACACTATTTAATAGAGCACATTCTCAGTTACAAACTCTATTTTTTACCATGGGCATCATCATTAGCTATGAATTTTCACCATAGATGAACAAGAGCCTGCATGCCACACTCATAACAATCTGCACCAGTGGAGGTGGCCCACTGTCACTGTCACTGCTGCTGAAATGCACCACTCACCACCTCACTGTGCTCATGTTCACTGTTTGTTCACCAGAAACATTCAGCAAGTGTCAGTGAACATCAATGAGTGCCATTGTTTCTGCATGGGGGAATAAAATTCCACATCTTTGCTCCATACACTAAGTCAAACATCATTGTGTCAGACTGCCCCTCTGCTGCCATCTGTCACACAGAAACAAAATGCAAAGTGATACTGGTGGAAAGGCTCAAACTCTGCTGCCATACCACCAACATCCACATCTTACACCTCGAGCCAGCATCATAAAATAAGAGGCACTACTTCGGAGCAGATCTCTTAAAATATGCAACACTGTTCGTATGTATAAATAACAAAACTTATTTTAATCTTGGGGTGGCCACAGGTGGGCTGGGCCAGGCCTTGGCTTGGACATGCCTGTCTTCACCTCACATTTCTGTTGTTCCACTGGTGACTGCTCCTGCAAGGTCTCACTTCATGGCCATCTCACTGAAGGGGTAAAACTTTGCTTGAACACTGCGAGATCTCTTCCCTACTGTTCAATCTGGTGGAAACCAGCTAGCAGAGTTAGAAAGTGATGGATAGAAAAGTGAGACAGATGCCACAAAAGCTGCATTATCCTTGCTGCTGTGAGGAACCGTGTGAATAGAGGGATTTTGTTCCTTTCATTTCCTAGGATGCTGAAGTACCTCAGCACTGGGGAGGATGGGATTAATGGTGTGTGCTGCTCCAAAAGTGCTTCATTCCTAGCAACCTGTCCTTAATTGCCGCACCTGCACAGCAGAGATAACAATTCATGCATTTGGCTGTCACAAAGCAACCCTCAGCTGGTACGGCACTGGAAAAGGAGTGACATGGAGAGATCAGTCCTCCCTGTGGGCTGCCTCAGTCTTTTGGAGCAACCAATAACCATTAGCTATACTTAAGAATATAACTCTGCACACAATATTTCTTGAGGAAAAATCCACGCTTCCATCCAGATGTGTATTTCTTTAAAGCCAGTAAGGAAATATAATTCCTGGAAATCTCTCTATGGGGGAAACGTGTGTGCTTGCAGATGGAAGCATCTGAGATACTCACTAGAGAAGAAATATATGAGATGTAGCACATGGGATAGTCCTGAGATGGGCAGGGAAAGCAACCTTCCCTCTCTGTGATTGTTAGGTTACGTTTGTGAGGTATTCAAGCTTGATTAGAGGGTAAAGAGTCAAAAAGAGAGAGGTGTGATGAGACAGTGTGGTATGACCTGAGGACAGGCCAACCAGGGGATTTTCCAAAGGTAGCCTAAGTAGATTGGAAAGAGCAGACCAATGGGCTATCTGGGGACTCCTCCTCCCTTCTTTTCTGTATTTATTTTAAAGTATTATTGCAGTTTCCTTTGGAAAGTTCAGCAGATGCAATCTCACACAGAGGCTTGCTCTTCCCAAGAGGAATAGCAATGCCATGAAACTAAAAATAACAACTAAAAAATGATAATGTTCAGACACCTTTCAATGTCATCATCTCAGTTCAGTGTGCTTGCTCATAGAGTTGGGATCCTCAGCACCAAGCATTTCGTACCACAGAATCAATGTCACATTTGTGTCTCATTTTCTTTTTTCTTTGGGATATTTTCCTTGTCATTTTGGTGGTCAAACACTAAAAGAGATGTAAAGAAAAGTGAGGAAACTCTCCACCACTGGAGACATTCAAAATTCAATGAGACACAGCCCTGAGCAATCTTCTTCAGTTGGCCCTGTTTCGAGCACGGGGTGGACTTCCAGAAGTTCCTTCTAGCCTAAATTATTCAGTGGTTCACACATGTGCATTACATATTAAACCCTTTCTGCCTGAAAAGGCCCAGTAGTTGGTATATCTTAATGACACCTCTCAAAACTTCCTATCACAAGATTTCTCCCTCTTCATTTCATTTGCCGTGTGCTTACTTGGGTGTTAGAAATCCAGACTCATTACTTCATTTCAGCATGTCTAATTAACTCTAATTGCACCATTCTAATATTCTCACCAGTCTCACTGACTCCTTAAATTGGCTTAATGCCTTCACTGTGGAAAGACGCTCAAGGTGGGACAAAGTGTGTGTAGGGAAAAACAAACAAGACTAGTAGAAACTCTGCATGGATCGCTTGTCATTCTCTCCCTGTTCTCTCTGTCTTCATGAAAGCTTAAAATAAGAATGCAAGTGGGATTTTGTGGTCAGACCAGAAGTGCACCTGATGCAGCACACTCTCTGGCACTGAGAATACAGATGACTAGGAAGAAGGATAGTAGTCAGATGCACATGCAGCAATACTTTCCACCAATTTCTCTTGGCCTCCAGGCCTGTAGCAGAACCCTTCCTGAGACAGAAGTGCCACCTCTATGCTTGACCACCCTCAGGGTCTTTCCTCCCACTCATTCACCCAATTCCCTTTGGAATGCATGCCTACTGCATTTTGCCACAAAACTATCAGCCCACAAAAACTCATCTCTGAAGTTTTGCTTTTAATGGGATTTCCAGAATGCAAGATTTAGAGTGGGATTTCCAGAATGCAAGCAACTGAGGGCCATAACATTTCCTCCTGCCTTGCTAACAGGGCCTATATCCAACATTAAGAAGAGTGTTCAGATCTCTCCCCAAGAAGAACGGTCTTAGTATTTCTAACAAGCATGAAAGTGTTTCTATTATTTCAATGAAACACTGAATCAACAGGGAAAAGACTTTTCTGTTCATCAACCATTTTCTTTCTCCCTTTTTAAAAAAAAAACAAATGAAGGAGAGAAATTTGAAGTTAATGTTTCATTTCAAAATATCAAGAGGGAATTTTCTTCTTCCTTGCTTTCTTTCTGATATGGATATCGTGGCAAAGCCAAGAGGAGTTTACCTGGTGTGGTGGCAATGATGGATTTACTTTACACTCTGAGGAAAAAAAGTTCCAGTTGCAAAATAGTTGCAGAGCTTTACTCCAAGAAGCCTCCCTGGCTGCTGTTGCCTTCCCTTCCTGCTCAGTTCCTTTGTCTCCTACTTTACTTACAATCTACAGGACATTTCTCCAAAAGCTGCCCAGCTTCCATCTGTCTTCTCACCAGGTGGTCATAAATCTGCTGCTGCTTTGCCTCCTCCTCGGTGTTCCAGCCCTGGTGGGTCCCTCCTTTTCACGATCCTTGTCATGTTCTTCTGTCTCTCTTCTGTCTCTCTTCTGTCTTGGCTTGCCTTCAAGTCATTTTCCCTTCATCTTCATCCAATTTTCAGCCCAGTAGGACAGAAGAAAAAGAAATTTGAGGTGAAAAAAGTACGAGAACTCTACAATAGTAAACATTTGCCAGGCTAGCTGAGGAATATATCATTAATGAAAATGAGGTAACATGAATGCGTCATCAAAGAAAATACCTGTAACAAATGCAGGACATGTTTTTCTTTTTCTTTCTTTCTTTCTTTTTTTTTTTTTCCATTAGAAATTCTTCCCAATTTGAAGCAAAGAATATCCATTTCATTACTTCTGACAAGACCTGGCATGAGTCCAGGCCCAGACTTTGATAATGTGCTGAGAACTGAGACAGGAATAGAAAAGTTACTTCTATCTCAACAAGATTTGATGTTCCACGTGAAATCAGCAGATCCTTCACTGGAGTCCGCTGGAATCCGGGAACTTGTTACTTTTGGAGCATCTCAGAGAGACGCCGTTGGAATCTCTATTTCCAGATGCCTCCCCCCTTTTTTTTTCCTCTTTCACTTCTGAGGTGAAAAACAAAACAAAACAAAACAAAACAAACTGGTATTACATTTTAAATATGAAAGTCTAGAGTTTACCATTCCAGGACTGCTGCAGTGACCTGTGTGAGCAGGAATTATTACCGAGGCCCATATTTGCAGGGCATGTAGGAAAGTACTTCAATGAATCTCAAGTCTGTTCAAGCGTTTGCTTTCCTAAATGGAGACTGAAGTGTTCCCATCACTCCTGCTAACAAGGCCAGAGAGTAACAGTGATTTTAAATGCTTCCCCACAATGCCCACCCTGCCCAGAGATGGCTGGTGGGTGAACTCCTTTTCTCAAGGGAGACAAAATGAAAGAAGCATGTTTTTGCAGAGTGGCATATCACTATGGCAACCAGCATACTTCCTCCTCTTCTCTCCCCTTGCAGCGCTGCTGCAAGAGGTCAGGGAGAAATTTCAGCTGACACTGCACATCCCTTTCCCCACATTGCAGTGACCACGCAGGCGATGCTGAAAGTGAAATTAAAGGGAAGTCCAATTAATCAACATGCCGCACAGAGCCACATATCTGGGCAGCTTTGCTAACGAAGCACCCTCTGTGCTACCTGATTGCTGTGGAGTCAGGAGGGCCTGAAACAGGTTTTCTCTGTTCTGCATGATGATGACAAACAGTCACACTCTGCTGCAGAACCAGAGCCCAGGACGTGCAGCCCATGGAAACACTTTGCAATGGCACCTTTCACTCTGGGGAGAGGCAGAGGGTTTGAAAGCAAAGGGCTGAGCTTGGAGAACAACGTGTTTGCCAGAAGGATGTGCGGAAGTTTAACTTGCCATGCAAGGAGAAGTAAGCTTCTACTTGAGACTACTTGCTTTCATAGCTGCTTAAAAAAACTGATTTGTTTTTAAGAAGGAAAGGGGTTCTTTTCCTCATTTCTAGCCAAAGCAAACAGAAGATAGAGACGAAGCTTCACTTTGGGCAGTCAAAGCTGCTGCAGCATTTTACTCTAATGTATTTGCAAAGGATGCTGAGGCTTTATATGGCTCATACTCCTGCAAAAACAGCCACAAAAGAACTCTTTCTCACCAGAGAGCTTGGCTTACCCTTTCTTCCTGCACTCAGATGGCCGATGTTTGCAGGTCCATCAGTTCTAGCTGCTCCTGCAGCCTGATTGCCGCTTATTTTCTAATGTTTGCGTAGAGTGTGCTGGCAGTCCCTTTCCTCCCCATGAAACATGCAACATGGTTGCAGTATGGTTCCAGCACTGGCCGCCTCTACAGCTATACCTGAAATTAATGAAAGGATATTCCTGAGACAGTGAATCTTTTATGCACCCCCTATCTGTTCATGTATAGACCCAGTTGGATCTCAGGTCTTAAAGATACACTCCACATCTGGGCCCCTCAGTACAAGAAAGACAGGGAGGCCCTGAGGTGTGTCCAGAGAAGGGCAACAAAGCTATCAAGGGTCTAGAGCACAAATCTTATGGGGAGAGGCTGTGGGAACTGGGATGCTTCAGTCTGGAGGAATCTCAGGGGACACCTTCTTGCTCTCTACAACTGCAGCGAGGTGGGGTTGTCCTCTTCTCCCAGGCAACAGTGATAGGATGAGAGATGATGGCCTGGATATTAGGAAACTTTTCTCCTCAGAAAGAAAGGTGATTCACTGGCACAGGCTGCCCAGGACATGGAGGAGCCACCATCCCTGGAGGTGTTCAAGTAATGTGGAGATGTGGCACTGAGGGATGTGGGTTATTGGGCATGCTGGGGAGGGGTTGGTGGTTGCACATGGTGATATTAGAGGTCTTTTCCAACCTTAATGACTCTATGATTCTACGTTACTTGTAGCAGAGAAGATAGGAGATGTAGGGCTTTAAAATAAAAAGCAGAGATTTCTGGCATTAGTTGGGAAGCAACGTTGCTCTTCTATATTCTCTGTCATCAGGACATCTAAAACAGCAACTATGACAGAGACATCCTTCAGAGGGATCATTGGATTTCCCTGTTCAGCTCTGCTGTCTGGCTGGCCACATCAGTCTGGCTCTGCTCTTGTGCTTGCGCCAAGCAGCCATGCCCTTCCTCCATCTGCCAACCAGGCTCTTTCTGCATCCTCCCAAACTTTTGCTACAGTATTTTATCCACAATAGGCATTAGACTTCGGGAAGTACAACGTTGTGGTTGCGCAAAAATCAGCATGCTTGTTCTTAAGTTCAGCCTTTCTGCAGCCACAAGTTTGATTCTCTGCAATCTTACTCTGCTTCCCCCAGGTCAAAAATTGGAAAGGTGACTTGGGCATACTTTGCACTGAATCCATCTCCTGGAGCACATACCCTCTCCTTGACTCCATGCTGTGGTTGCTTCAACATAAGTGTGAAGCTCTGTGCATTCCTCCTCTGCACTTGCTTGGCATTGCCAGGTGGCTAAGCTAACTTTGTTATTTAAACCCAGCAGTAATGAGTGAGGAGACACCACCAGGGGACTCTCCCTTGCTTTTCAAATGCTGCAGTGACACTGATCTTGTTGCAGTCTTTTATCACTTTCCTTGGGCTTGCAGTCTTCTCAGAAAGCAGGAGCAGACAATGGTTGGCTTGCTTGTTGATTCCACCCAGATGTTCCAGATGAGGACTATGCAAAGGAGAGATGCATCCAGACGAAGAGCTGTAATTTTAGTAGTGCTTGACGGCATCCACATCTGGCATGGCTCAGCATGACAGAATCAGCCAGATAATCCTGTCCTCCATCCATCTGCTCAACTCATCACTATCGAAACACCACATAGAAATAAAGCAAATTAAAAATTCTTGTGTTCAACATCTGTGTGCAGTGATCATTTCTGAAAAGGAAGGGAGTGGTGAATCAGCCTGTCTCCATGTGGTTGCTCTGACCAATTGTGTGGCTGCCTGTACCTCCACTGCCTCCCCCTAACTCTGGAGTCCATCAGATGAAGGTCTCAAGGCAGAGGGCTGGGGTGTCCAGTTGGGCTCTCACATTCCTTACACTCCTGGTGTGACAGATACGGCTATTGCAAGCACAGCATATACACATTTGGGTAATGAATCACTGAGGTCCTAGGATTACTATTTAAAAATCTTAAGAGGCACATTTAAATATGTGCCTCCCTTGGCTCCTCTCATGAAATATAAAATATAAAAATAAAAATCTATGCTAACCAATCAGTAAAGCATCAATCTCTGAAAAGCAAAGCAGAAATCCCAGGGCTCATACTGTATTTCCTTGTTGATTACATATTTATTAGTGGGAACACCAAAGAGGAAGAGGAGGCACATAATGTCATTATCATTTGCTTTACTTCTCATGAAATATATCACTGGCACAGTCAGGCAAGAGGAGGAATATGTTTCAGGGACCAGTGTTTGGAAAGCCATTGGTTACTACATCCTACGTGCTCAGGACTTTATACTGGGCTCTGTTAAGGGCTTTGCTGTGGTCCACACAAAAAGTTTTCACTGTTAGAGAGTATTTATCCTCTCCTAATGTGCAAAACCATACTCATAGACCACAGTAAGCATAAGTCATATCTGCATAAGTTCATAATCTTTACTGAGCATCAACTCACTTGGCAACAGCGACCTCTATTCAGCTTGTATCAACTGATATGTAAAAAATCTATGCCAGCAGGAGACCTGGTTATATTGCCTTTCCAGCCTCAAAGCCCAGAGGGCAAATAAGAAGAACCCCTGATTTATCATCTTTTATAAGAGAATGAGTTCTGAGCCTGTCCTACAAATCTGAGGCATTGTCTCCTCCTCCTTGAACTCAAGCTTGACAATGCTAAGGTGAAAGAAAGTACATTTTAAGAATTCAGTGGCACAAGTTCTTTCCAGAGTCTGTCATTCATCCTTCCCCCAGAGAGCCAGGAAACTGAAACGAATGTTTCTGCTGGATTCACCTGGCCTGGATTAGTGAAACTAGACTTTTCTCCCATGTGCTGATTGACTTCGATTCAGCCTGGCTCAGTTTCAATGAGCCCTGTCCAAAGGCAGCCATCAGCCGTGCTCTGAGGGCAGGAGGACTAATTGATGCTTTGGGAATGGTTCTCTAACTAAAAGTATGATAAATGTGCATAGAGTGAAGATACACGATACTCTCATACATGTGCATATTACACAGGTGTGTGTTTTGGCAAACAAAATTCAAAGAATGGCTACTGTAAGGGTTTTACAGAATAAGAAATCCTACAGCTGCAACAATCTCTATGAAGCAGATGCAGATAAACGGTCTTCATAGAAAGTTTCTTCCAGACTGAAGTGCAACCCTGTGACAAGTGGATCTGTGTCCTTCCCAAAAGCTGCTTATCCTTTATTCCGAAATTTGTTCAAAAACACGTTCGGGTGGCCTCACTCAAATATTACAGAAATGAATTGGCTCTACTTTTAAAAGCAGGAGAAAAATATATATATATATATAATTTGAAATATGCCATCTCCTGCTTTTATTCTCTGCCCATTTTCCCATGCTTTGTGGGACAGGACAGGAACCAAAGCCAGTCTCTCATTCCAACCCTGCTGGAAACTTTCAAATCCTAAATGATATTTGCTTCTCAAGAACTTCTCACGTTTAATTTTTCTTTTCATTGCCACTGTTTCACAACCAAAGGCAGAAGTTTCCCTCTGCACCACTGGTACCAGGATCTATGCCTTATGCCACATGTACAGCTAGATTTGAGATGGGACGAAGAATCTGACCTTCTTGGCATTAGACTGCAAAAACTCCATCTGAACATAATAATCAACAACTCACGTTCCTCTCAAGAAGGTTAAGAAGGGACGAGAAGGAACAGCCTCAAGTTGTGCTAGGGGAGGTTAAGTTCGGGTATTAGGAAAAATGTTTTTCTTCAAAAGAGTAGTGATTCAATGGCACAAGCTGCCCAAGGACGTGGTGGGCTCATCATCCCTGGAGCTGTTCAAGAACCATGGAGATGTGGAACTGAGGGACAAGGTCAGTGGGCATGGTGAGGATGGGTTGTGTTTGGACATGATGATCTTAGTGGTCTTTTCCAACTGTAATGATTCTGTGATTTTGTGTTTCTAAAGTACAGTATACACCACATGGGCCAGAGAACGTGACTAAACCTTGAGTCCTCAAGAACTGCTATAGCCCTCACAGAAAATCTGGTGGCCAACAATTCCTCACCCAGATGCTGCTATCAGAAGGACAGGAAAAGCAGTGGTTGTGCTATGCTCAGGAACTGGGGCAAACCTCCTCTCTAAAAAGCACGTGAATGAAAGGTCAACTCATTCTCCTCCTTCCAGCAGCTCTTTTTGTGAAATGGAGCCAAAACTTTAATCTCAAAGTCTGCTCAAGCTCAGCTCTACTGGTGCTAGTGCAGCACGGAATAACACATGTGGGTCCTTTCTAAAACCACAAAGTGTGAGGCAGCACACCAATCCATCCACCAACTAACTGCCATAGCGGGAGGGAACACACCCAACCAAACTCAACATACATCCAACTTTTTTTCTTTTTTAAACCTTCTCCACCACAATTGCATAGATTTATTTCTCGACCCCTTAGCCCACTGCAGGGTCATTTTCCTGAGCCTCAAATTTATCACAATCCAGAGTGTTCTCATGGTACAAGATATTATCTTCTGTTCTGGGTAAAATGTTTTATTTGGCCCAAAATGATTTCATTTGTGTTTGCCTAGCTTTTAGTTTGCCAAGCACTGCGTGAGAAAGTAAGATCATCTGAAATTCTCTCACCTCAAATCCGTTTACAGGTCTTTATAACAAAATGAATTTCAACAAATAATGGTTATTCCAGACTTTGCACTTGAAAGTTGAAGGGGCCTTCTTCCAAATTATTTCTTAAGTGCTTCATTTATATTTGAAAACAAAAACATCTTGGAAAAATACCATATAAAAAGTTAAAAGCAACCAAGAGGTCTGAGCAACATTTAGAGACTCTCCAGGCTTACTGACAGACATTTTATACCAGAGATTGTAAAATAAATATTCTGAGTATTTCATGGCTTTCTTGGATTCTGCTGTCTAAGTAGTGGCACTCAAATCACCTAGGCATGCTGAGTGGGCACTCATTTTGAACACACGCCACCGTTAATTGCAAGTAAAAAGGAGAGACATATAAATCATTGCAGTCTCCCAGGCAGTCTTTAACACTGTTAAATCTTGACTTGGCAAAGCATCCTTCAGATGGCAAGAGTGCAAAAGACAGCAAAATTGAGAAAAGGACAAACATGATCTGCAAGATACTTTGATAGATTAACTCTTAAGGGTTTAAACCGTTTCCCAGACAGCTGATTTACAGCCCTAGGTTTTGTATGCATTTTTGCCATTTTAGCAGCAAAATTGTCTCTCTTCTCCCCATGCTGGACTTTGTTCTTCCTTTGAAAGTTAATTCATGAAAACCAGTGGTAAAAGTGGAGTTGAAGATTATTAGATAACCTTAAATATTTAAAAATGACTATGTCTCAAAGGAACCCATGCCAGCATTTTGCTCCCTTTTTTTGTTCTGATCTTGTCAAACACTTAAATCATGAGGCTACGTGGCATGGACTGATCAGAAGCCAATATCATTCAAGTACATTGCATTTGTGCTTTATATAAAGCACTTTCAGTCAAGAGGAATCTACGTATTCAAATGCAGCCTCTAAAACACTGTGCAGAAAGCCATCTGGACACCAATTAAATTGCAGTGTGAGTCCAAGATGCATCATCTTTTAGCTGGAGATAAGAAAAATGCCAGGCTAAGGCACTCTGAAAGCGCACAGTTTCTGGTTACAAGTTGGTGCTTTCATTAGCAAAAGATTTCACTCGGCCTTTCATTAGGGATTTTCAGCTTTTGCTGGAAATCCTTGAATCTTTCTCCTGCCTCCTGCTGATGACTCTTTCTAAAACTTGATTGACAGCTCATTGTCAATAGCCATTATGCTCCTGCCAGAAAAATGGGAGACATGAAATAATTTGATTTTCAATAATTCAACTTCTGCTGCTAAATTTGAGAAAACAGACACTGAGATGAATGGGGACAAGATAGAACCTTTCAGCGGAGAATGTATGTCTTTTGTCTGAGTTTTAACACGATCGGGAATGCAGTGACATCAGTAGACTCGTACTCCAGAGGTAACATTATTCCACTGCTGGTTTGAGCGTGGCAAATAATCCCACACGACACACATATCCTGTTAAGTATGATACTTTTTCCACAGGAGATTTAGGCATGCTCAGTCCTCTGGTTCACTTCTCTTGCTTCTGAGTCAACTTGGGACTGCAAGGAGCAGAGCAGGTACAGACATCTTACCCAGAACATTGGCCCACCTACACATGAAGTGAAACAAGTTACCTGCCTTTGTCTGCCCATGTCTGTCACTAGGTGGCAGGTAAATGTCAAAATCTTTAATCTGGCCCTAGGACCATCTGTAGCATGTCAAGGGAGGGGAAAGAGAGGAATGGGAGCTGGCTGACCTGCAGTCCTAGCTCCTTCTATTTGTTGTGGCCACTAAGACGAGGTTGCAAAGTTGGCTCTAACCAACAAGGTTCACCCCAGGGCTGATGCACTCTTTGCAGGGAGCCATGCTTCTCTACTTGAAAGGCAATGGAAACAGACTTCAGGTTACAGTTCTCTCTTTGTCCATGAGCAATATTTTACTTCCCAGCTGGCACTTGCTGAGTTCTGTGCTGCAGGGCCAAGGCCAGCCTTTGAATAGACTATTGACTGGTAGTTTAAAACAGTGAAGGCAAGAAATTAACATAACAGATGGTGGAAGCCTGAATTAAAAAATACTATCATGTCTTTCTCAGGTGAATTTAATAGACTATTACCAGCTGACACCTCTCCTGGAGGTAGTTACACTCCTTCTGTGGAAGTCAGCTTAACTGAAGACCCTGTGCTGATTCATTTTGACAATCATTTGTCACTCAGTGTTGCCACCAACCCAGGACTTGTGCCTTTGTTTCTCTCCGTGGGAACAATGCTACCCGGTGTCCTTCACTCCAAGAGGCATCTTGGGGCAACCAATACCACAGGTAACTGTACCTGAAATGTGACCACTCTGCACAGGCATTGTTGACCGGGTGCCTTTACAGCACCATTAATGTTAGCCATGAGGAGCTGAAACTGGGCAGGTGAACCATGCTGCCACATAGCCCATTTCCCTCTAAGGACTGAAAGAGAATGCTGTGCTGCACAGCTCCACTGGAGGAAGCTGTAACAGAGATGCTGAGTTCAAGGCACACTATCACCTCTGTGACACGAGTGAGACCTCAAAAACCTAATGTTATTATTTTCCTCCCTGCAGGGCCTAAGTAGTCCAGAGATTGAACTTGTCACATCAGGAATGATACCACAGTGCTCAAGTGCTGTACTCTGAAAGGGCAGTAATTACTTGACTGCTGGCAGCCCTCATGCCATATCATGTTTGTCAGAGCATTAGGGCATAATCAATAATCTTGTGGCCCAAATACCCTATGTGAACAGGCCGTATATTGTCTCCTATCAGATCAAATCTCAATCTCCTTCTTAGAGGGCAAGAGTGATTCAAATTCTCTGACAAAGGACAAGAGCACGCTTGGTAGCTACAGACACACGAAGAACAGCTTGTGCACCAGCTACCTTGTCTTCACCAGCTGTGTGGCTAGTTTCTAAAGGCATCTGAAAGGCCACGTGGGAGAATCTACCATGGAGGATTAACTGCTTCAGTTTGGAAGTTTCTTCCCATGGATGCTTCTATGACAACTACCGCTTGAGTGACTTCTTGATTTCCCAGTCAGATATCGTATCCTTTCCTTCAGATGGCATTGGCAGGGTTGCTTTACTTTAAACTAACACTGTGAGATTCCCCACTATTTTTTCAAATTCTACTGAAATGAGGCTCAAATGTATAGATCTGAGATGCACAATTCTGCATGTGCAACTACACACATTACCTGCTAAATGCAATTTCATAGGAAACTAAACTAAAAACCTACTCAGAAAGAATTAGTGTTCAGTCCCATGCTTAGAAAGTAGAAGATATAAGAGGTATAAACATATAAGCTTGATGAGAGTTGGAAGCATAGATGTCTGATCATATACATCTACCTGATGTTCAGACCTCTAAATGGATGCCTTAGGGAAGGAAGAACCCTCCTGCTGACCTGACAGGTTCAGGGTTATCTCTGCAAGGAGCAGCCCAAACAGCAGCTGCATAATTGGAAGAGAGCTCTCCTCATCTACCACATGGAGCCAACACAGGTGCATGATAGCTTCTCCATTACCTTTCATGCTCAGATATGGTACAAAAAAAAAAAAGTAGAATATATTTCCTCGTCATGGCTCTCCGATCCCATTCCACTTTGATGATGGACTGAAGCATCAAAATGACTAGAATTTTAAATGGCAACAGGAGAATTTCACCAGCTGTCTCCTCTTCAGATATGCCTCGCCTTCTGCGAAATTTCTTCTACCCATTTTCAGAAGCATTTGAATTCCTATCTTTCTAAGTGAGTATTTCTCAGGGGTTCACCAGACCCTCAGACCAGGGGTCAACCTTCTGAGATACCACCGTGGAATGTTCCCAGGGAACACTCTTGCAAGTCAAACTGGCAGCAACGACAGCCAACAGGACATCCACGTAGGAAGCAGCACAGAGCTTAGTTTCTAGCTGCTCAGAAAAGCATGTCTGTCCTCTCACAGCATATATATCCCTTATCTCCAACTCCAACAAATTTATCAGATCAGTCCTAGAATATGCATAAATAAGACACAATGCTTCCAAAATGAACTGACCAGGGAAAGAGAGCTTGCAATTTGGTGCACCCCATGCCCTATATCCTCTATCTATAGCAATGAAAGCATCAAAATTTTGAGATAGCCAGCCCCATAACATGCAGATAGATAGAGATCACAAGATCAGGACAAACACATTTGCACTCCCTGTCTCCAGCCACTCTCCTCAATGCCCATGATTTTTGACTCCTGGTTTCAAACCAGAGTACCTGTTTAATTGTCCACAGTTACCTTTTCTTCCTTCAAATTACTGAAGCAATTTCTGAGCCCAAGCACACATCTTTGAGCTACCGCACCAAGCAGGAAGAGGTTCCACAGCATAACTGGTTGCAGTCCAACACCTTCAGTACTTCTGTCCATCCACACAGCCACGTTGCACTTGGGAACACATTGGAGTGAAATTCTGAACTTATCTTTCACAACATGGAAAGTTTTGAATAGGTTCTGCTTTAACATAGCCATTAAATATCATTTGCTTTGGTCTGAGGAGGAAAATCTACATTTTCATGGCAGTAGATTTTTACGCTTGCTCAATCTTCCACATGTTATGGTGCTGTTTCCTTTTAACATCTGTGGAGAAGTCAAGGCCAGAATTTTCAGAAGGAGCATGCTGGCATTGTTTAAAGAAAAATGACAAATTAAAAACGACTCACTGCAACCTTTCTTCCCATTTTGAAGATAATCAAAGTCAGCATGTTCTCATAAAAGCATTCACTTTCCAAAAATTATGATTTCTGATGGCAAAAGCTGCTCACTGGAAAGCTTCCTGTTTTACTACAGTTGGAATGCAGAGTGAGATCCTGTGCTCTGGAAGTGTTGTCAGAAAATAAACTCCTACCTGCTCCATTCCTGCTGTAAAAATGTCAAGCACTCCACATACTGATTTGTGTTTGACCCCATGAGATCACTTAGGAGATAACTGCACAGATTCCTGCCATGACCCTCTTTACTGATTTTGCAAAGCTGGGGAGAGGGCTGAGCTGTTCATTCAAGAATAGTAGAAGAGATACAGTCAGCACTGCTGAGTGGTTTTAGCAGGCACAATAACACCAGGGCTGCAGTGTTAATGATTTGCAGGAAAAGCTGTGGAGCACATACTGCTTTTCTCTGGGAAGTTCTCTGCTTGGACTTAAGAGGCACAAATATTATTCAGAACATGCACGTTTCACTGGTCAGCACACATGTAATTTCCTCACATGCTTGAGCCAAAGATTTGCATTTGCTGGTTGCTGGCTAAGTTTGCACCCAGCTGTGAACACTACAGGGAGCCATACAAATGTTTGTTAGGTCTTTAAGGAGAAAACTGTGCATTAAAGAATGTATCTTGAGATACTGAACCTGAAGTCCCAGCGCATATACTGAAATCTTTTGACCCCAGTTCATTCTAGGACACTGTATTACTGAACTAGAGGTATTTTACTGTGGGAACTTCCTATTTGTCCATGTACAGAAATTCCAATCTTTCATCGCTGTGCATTCATTGAGTATGTTTTATATCTTCAGGCAGGAGGAAAAGCAATGGGAGGCACCCAGGATGGTTACCTCTGGGTAGATGAGTGATGCTGGATTAATCAGCTCCCTTCCCAACCAGCACAGCCACCCCTGGGAGGCAAAGAGTGGGTACTGCAGCACAGTGCTTGTTAGAGATCTTGGTTTGGTCCTCACTAGGATTAGTAGTGAGATAATCAAAGGCACCTAAATAATTTGGGAGCCTAAATCATTAAGGATAAGAAATGTCCTTCTAACAAACCTGAGGCACTTCAGAAAATCCCACCAAAAACTATTAGATCTGATGCCCTAGATCTGGTTAGAGGCTGTGTCTCACAAAGAGCCTTTTTTAAGACTCAGAAATCCTAAAGGCTATTCAGTAGGGCTACCAAATCACTTCTGCCTATCTAAGCAAAGTCTTATCATGGTTTTAACAAACCATCTGCATTCATAACTGCATGCCTGCACATGAACACAACAACGCAAGTGTGTGCGTAAGATCACAAAAGCCATAACTGATGAGATGATGTTTTCCAATGTATGAAGACATGTTAGTGTTGAAAGGAATGACCCCTCAACCACCCCAGCAACCACTGGAGCCACAGGATGAGGGACACATTTTCCTCAGGCTGCCCAGACCATACATAGATGGATGAATGCAAGAGCTGAAGAACTGATGCCAGATGCAGCATCTCCATCCTCTTCTCTTTCAGATCTTCTAATTTGGAGGCAATAAAGCACCATCACTTGCTGTCAGAAGGCTTTAGGCAGAGTAGCTGGAAAAGGAAATATTCTGGCTGTAGGCAACCGAGCATCTCACAGTTGTAATTGACTTTTGCTGTGTTCTGGGTGATGCTCAGCCCCTGCCTGCACCAATACAGGGAAAGCCCCAGGAAGAATCGATCAGCTGCTTAGCTGAGCATGAAGAGAAACGTTAATGTGGCCCAAGGGATGTGAAGGAAAATAACCTGAGATCATAATTGCTGCAAAGGATGCAATCCCGCCCGATGCTAGAACAGTGCTAGTAGTAGAGAGGAACCTTACTCCAGTAGGAGACACCTGAATTTCTTCTGAAAGAGTCAGTGCTTCCAGGTACCTTGCAGCAGAGGCTACAGATGAAAGGAGCCATCTCTGGCTAGCAGAGTTATTTCCTTCTTACTTGCTTTTCCAACACACAAATCTCACCCCCCTTCTGTGAAGTATGGTTCTCCTCATCGAAGCAGGGAGCTCTTTGCTTCAACACCAATATTCATTTCTTCTTTATTTCTGCCCGTGGCAGCCCACAACCACAGCCTGCTGCTGCTCCCTGCTCCAGCCCCTGGCCTCTGCCAGTCTGCAGCCCCCTCTGTCGACTTCCTTTCTGCACTGCCACCTCCCTTCAGAGCTCACCCTGCAGTGACCAACCTACTATCTCTACAAAAAGTTGCAGGGAGAAAGCCACAAATTGCACCCCCTAGACCCTCACCTGTCCCATCCACACTGCACAGTCTCACTTGCCTGCCTGAGATGAAGGGTATAGGCTGAGAGTTATTCCCACTGCAGTGATATCCGGTGGTAAATCAATGGGCCCTGCTGATGACCAGGGATGAAGACAAAATCTGTGCACTAGAGTACTGCTCTGGGGAGAAATCAGCTGTGATTTTGCAGAGGTTGCAAGCTGGGCGCTCCCAGTTGATCAATTCATTGGCAGCCCTAAGATATTAAATAGCAGAGTCCTTTATAAATAAGTAATGTCAAAGAGACAAGGTTGGATTCTCAATTGATAAAGCTCCCTTTAATCTTCGGATTTCAGCTTCCAGCTGCTGTGCAGAGGACCAATGCATCCTCACCTGCAGCCTGAGCTCTGCACCTTCATTTAGTACTTGCTCCCCAGCCATCTCAGTCTGCCTTCTCCTGCACAGAGATCTGCAAAATCCTTACAACCCTTTGTACATCTGTTCATAGAAAGGTAAAGAAATGCAATTTTTATGCAGCTTAGATAATAGAGCACTTTCAATCCTGTAGAAGACTGAGACTTCCTTATTACCATGCTTAATACCTGGCACCGCTGGCTTCTAAGGGTAAGCCAGCTGAAATGGGTTAAAAAGAGCTGACGCTGCCTAGAGGCAGTGGAATAAGGAGTGACCTCCTGGATTCCTGTCAGCAATATTTCCCCAAGACATACCTCCTGCTGGTAATGATCATCTGTATGATAGTGATCTACCTGGTCATAAAGGAGACAAGCAGAAGAAAAAGGCAAGGAAAGAAAAGTCATGGTTAGATTACCCTTGCCTTTCTTCCCGCTCTGCAAGTGTAGGCATGGAAGGATTTGCCAGAAAGAGTCCTGTTAGGTACATCTTTGATGAATAAGCAGCATGAACATGGAGAAGGCTAAAGAGATAGAGAAGGGTCTGGAGGACAAGGTGCGTAAGTGTGGAGGCCCCTGGTGTTGCTCAGCCCAGAGCAGAGGAGCTGAGGGCAGCGCTGAGCTCTGCTCTCTGGGGACAGCATGGAGCTGCAGAAGGGTCAGGGGGGAGTTAGGGACAGATTCTACCCCAGAGGGTGATGGGCGCAGGCCCAGTGCCAGAGCTCAAGAAGCATTGGGACACCACTCTCAGACATCGGATTTGGGTGGCACTGTGTGGAGCCTGGTGTTGGACTTGGTGATCCTTGCAGGTCCCTTCCAACTTGGGATTCTATGAACTCATAAGCTGGAGGAGGACTCAGATCCTAGGCAGACCTGATCTCCATCTAAAGGCATTTCTCTGCCCCCATTGACCACCAAGCTGGCCCATGGCTACCATCCTCCAAATGTAGCCAATGTAGCTCAGTGTCCTGCTTGCAGAGCTCAGGAGGTACAGCTCTACGAGGCTTAGAACCACTACATCCTGCTGCTGCTCCAGTGCTGCAAGCTGAACACCTTCCCTGCACACAAACCTTTCTTCCCCTCAGAGCAAAGCAGGCAGCTGAGCTCATTTAAAGTTCCCTGCAAGAACCCCGGGAACTACTCCTGCCTCCCAGGCTCCTTCCTTCTCACTGTTAATGTTTTCTGGCTGATGAAAAAAGGAAAGCAGACTAGTTCTAAGCACCCCACTACAGCAGAAGCCACCAGGAGCATATTCATCACAGATCTTTGGACAATCTTTGCACTCTCACACCAGAAACAACACTAGTCTGCCACAACAATCACCACAGCCCAGACAAAGGATGGGGACATCCAACCACAGAGGTCCTCTGTCTTCAGAATGCAGGACACTTGTAATATATAAGGCTGCAAGTACCACCAGCTGATCAAATTACAGACTCTGCAATAAAACTAGGGGCTTTTTTTTATTTCTCCTTAAGCACCTGGACTTATTGGTTTTCCAGTCAATTTACATTGCTGCCTGGGGATGGGTTTTCCAGTTATTTCAAAGATGCCACAAGAATATGGAGAAGCAAACTCTCCCTACCATCTTCTTTGTTAAGCTTTTCTAAGTTTCAGTGCATATCTTCCTCGTACAACTGTATTAGGTGCTTCAGAGTTGCTCCCTCTGGGTGAAAACAGCTTCCCACTTCATAAAAATCTCTAGCTGGTCTGTGCTATTTGTTCCAAAGGCATAATGCAATGAATGAGTTTTCATTGCTCTTTCCCAGTGATACACTGATTGATCATTTCTCTTATGAACTTATTTCTTGCTTCAAATGAACCAAAAAATCACATGGGAAATAAGTTGGGATCTATACATTGTTCATAATTTATTTGATACAAATATTTGATATTTCTGAAACACAGCTGCCTGAGCAAATTACAGAGTATTTCTCAACACTTACCCAGTAAATGCTACCTCTCCCCCCCCGCCCAAATTAGCCCATAGGAGTCTCTACTCCTAAACTCAGCAGCAAATAGGCACAAAACTTTCAGGAAGCCAATTAGCTGGTTGCTTTTTTGTGCTGTGTTGTTGGTTTTTTTATTTTGTTTTTGTCTAGACTCTTTTTCAAGACTCGATTTTCTTACTCATTGGTTTGGGACTTCGCCAACAGCTAGTTTCTGAAGAAATGCTTGAGCAGTGCCACAAAAACAGAGCTGACATGCAAGAAAGTCATGTGAAAACCTCCTGTGAAAGGCAGGAATTAACATCAACTCTGCAGAGTTCTGGGTAAGAAGTCATTGCTTTTTTGCTATTTAAGTTAAACGGAGAAATGGTCTCTCTGGGGAACACTTGCCCAGTGACTATGTAGTCATTAGTCAGATTTGTAAGGTCATAACAACCTACCAAAGTGAACAAAAATACAGGTATTTAGTAAAAGAAGTCTCTACACTCTATCAGTGTTAAAAAAAAAAAAGAACTCTGTGGCTAGGAGTTTACTTGAAATAAAGCAAAGCTGACAGCTTATATACCTAGGTAGCAACTGTGTGCATTACTTCCAAGCTTGGAGTGACTAATAGTTGTTGCAAAGCTACAGGAGATATTCCCTGCTCTGAAGACCTCACAGTTTAACAGGGCATTGAATTAGAAATATTAATGTGTGAAGTGTCACCATTCTTTAGAGATGAAAAGCCGTGATACAAGGAGGTGAAGAGACCAGAAACACATCAAAAGACATGGACAAAATAATGACTGTGGCCCAAAGACAAGAGCAACTTGCAACAGTCATAGCTTGGGCTCACTTGGTGGCACATCAGATTCAATTACCTGAAACTGCTCCATGGGTCTTTAACAACAGTGGAGAACTCAAAGCTCTAGACAATTTAAAGAAGAAAATGTGAACCCTGCTTCATTTGAGTTGACTTAATTACAGTTGGTTGGAGCAGATGGGTGAAATCATTAGTGTGGGAATATTTCTTGCAGTCTAAACTTCTCCTTTGAAGGGTACGCTTACTCTATTCCCTCTTGACGTGGAGAGAGGCAGCTATTCCCAGCACACATTTAAGCTTGCCTTTCTGCAGAGCAGCTCTTCAGCTCATCTGGAAACACACTTCAGCAAAAGGCAGGGACGAACAGTTCCCTAGGTTCTGCAGATGACCTGCCCTCCTCCCTCAAGGCATTAGATCTGAACTCTGAGTTACAGCCTCCCTGTCCAGGGTGATGGATAACCCCTTCAATCTGTAAATCAGAGTTGCAGCACTTCAGGCTAACTCCTGAGCAGCCCTCCTCCCTCCCAAACAGAGATGATGAATGGGTACAGATGCTCTCACCTAGAGGAACTCATGGGAAGCCATGGAAAATGCTAATTGTCACAGCATGGTGAGCAGCTTGGGCACTTTTTTTCCCAGCAACATGGAGAATCAGAGCTGTAATGAGGACAGACTAGAGGCACGTGTGCTCAGTGCAGGGCTGAGCAGTGCATTCAGAAGCATCCTGGCAAGATCATGGGAAGCAAGGTAGCAAAGCTTGCTGGTAGTTCTGTTTTCAGCTGCAACAGATCCAAGTGCTGAGTCCCACATCCCACCTCCACCAATCACTCAGCAGCTAACTGCACACTGAGAGCTTGTGCCCCCAGAGCTGGTGTTCAGGGCTAGCCAACACCAAGAGTTGCTTGTATCAATTCCGCATCTGTTGGCTTTAAAAGTAAATGATTTTTCCAGAGAGTGTAATCAGCATTCTGGTGGCAGTGTACAACCCTCTGTGGAATTTTTCATCCTTCACCTTTAAAACCTCAGGGAAAAAGAGGCAAAAACATGCCATTCTCCCTAGGCCAAGCTTTAGAAAGAAATCTAAGCATTTCCTTCCCCATTCTCCGGTGTTTGAGGAGCAGGCAAGAAACAGAATTTGTACATTTAAGATTGTCATCACACCTTAACAACAGTTCTGCCTGACTCTAGTTTTATTCATGTATTTAACACCAGTTGTTAGAAGCAAGGGAAGCAGCACTGACCCACCAGTATGCATGCTGGTGGCACTCATTCTCACCATGATTGCAATGCACATGTATGCAATGTCGTGCCATATAGCCCTTTTCTAAATGCATTTACTGATATTTGTCAAAGATCAGTCACATTGCATAATGATTTTCAGCCAGTATATCCACACATGCACAAAATAAGTCACCTTGTTTTCCCCAAGTCAACCCTTAAATCTTTCACATTCAACTGGCAACACTATTATTACTGACCTATGGAGGTGAGAGAAGTCTGGCTGGGTTTACCAAGGGACAGGCTCAGAAGGGAACTGCAAGTTTAAATATTTGCAGGAAGATTAAACTAAAAGGAGTGTAAGAAACATAACCAATTCTTGAAGAGTTTAAGTAGTTACAAAATAAGTGAATAAATAACAAAAACCAAAAACTCACAACTCTTCCCTCTTCCTTAGGGAAAACAGGAATAAATGAACTATTGATTGAAGTAGTAACTCCCTATATCTTTTCCTCTTAAAAAAAACCTCTCATGTTATCTTTAAAGTCTCCACACAGATATTCTTCTCTTTTATTACTGAGCCACCTGAAGTTGACTTATACTGAACTGTTTCTGCCCCCATCTCTGACCTCACCTGTCTGCCTCAACACCACCATATGAAGTGTAATTTCTTCCCAAACCATTTTTAAAAATCCAGAACCCAGGCTCATTGCCCTGAGGCTGTATCTGTTGGCACAGTCCACTTTGCTATAATAGTCTAAATGGAAATGAAAGGATGCTGGACTTGCCAGCTCTGTGGCCAGCTGCCCCAAACCATGCAGCAGCTGAGCAGCAGAACCAAGAGAGAAGGTCATGGCTGCTGCTGCCTATGCCTTCCCATCAACACTCATCCTATGCTCTGAAAAAATTCAGTGGCATCATAGAGACAGAATGAACAAAGAGAATCCAAACATCTCAGGCATCAGTGACCTGGAGAGGAAAGAGTAGGGAAGACAAGCTCAGAAGAAATGAATGTCAAGAAGAGTGGCAAAAACGTGTGCCAGAGTAGACCTGTGCTATTATCAGAGTCAGGCAGTTCAACCACAACAGAGTGGAGCAAATTTGCAGTAAGGAGCTGCAGACTGCATTCTCCTCTGATGATCAAGATTGTCTGGGGCTGGAGCACTTGCCCCATGAGAAAACACTGGAGGAGGAGTTCGTTTTCTAAACTGGCGAACAGATGGCTTCAGGAGCACCTAACAGCACACCCCTTACCTATAGGGAGGCTGTTACTGAGATGGAACACAACATTTTGCTTCTGTCCACGGGGGCAACGTGTGTAAATTGAAATGAGATCTTCAAGTTGGATATAACGAAAAAGACTTTATTATGAAGATAGTCAAGCCCTGGAATGAACTGCCCAGAGAGATGGTGGAGTCTCCATCCTTAAAGAATTTCAACACCCTATAGGACACAGCCCAAAGCACCTGCTCCAAATTCCCTGTTGATTCCTTTTGGCCTGGAGACCTCCTGAGGCCTTTGACAGTCTGAATGATCCTATGATCTTGCACAAGTCTGCTAGATTCACAGACCTCCTGGACAGAAAATATTTCTCCCATTTTCTGGGAAAATGGGGAAAAGAGACAAGAGATTGTCTGCTCCCTTACCTGCCTATTTTCAGACTCCTAGAGAGCAAACACTGCAGGCCAAGAGCTTGGCTAGCCACTCTGTGCAGACTGAAGAAAAAAATACTTGCTTACTGCTGCTGTAGCTGATATCATGCAGAACCATGCTTCATCTCATTGAGAATTTGGGAAGTGGGGCTCCTACACCAGGTATATAAACTTACAAGCTGGTGAACAAATTACCTTCAAATGGGTTTGTAGCATCAGAACTCAAATCCTACATCAGCCTGTAGCTGGGGAGGCACAGAGTTGTTTAATAGTTAAAGACATCATTCCAAAGTCAAGCAGCAGAGAAAACAGCGATTCTAAAGCACCAAGGGACTATGTTGGACTTTAGTGTAAATTGAGAGAGGAATATTCCTGAAAGTCACAGCAGTAACTGCTTACTTTCCCCCAAAAAGTAATCAGCAGGGCAGCAAGGGGCACTCCACAGCCCTGCTCACAGGCAGTAAGACACAAGAGAAAGCCTGCTAGGGACTGGCATTGTCACAGCACACTTCTTGTTAAAAACCTCTCTCTGCAGAGAGAAAGAAATAGCATTGGAAAGACCTCTCCATCCCAAGTTGTCTGCCAGCACCTCCAGCAGTTCATCCTCCAGCAGCCAGATTCTGTAATCAGAGACACACAGTTGCCCAGTGCAGCATCAGCTGTGAATCACACTGTGGACTTTCTGTGAAATAGTTGTTCCGATAGCAGCTGCTCATACATTCACATGATAACTTGGGTTGGAGGGAACCTCAGAGAAGATCTGGTTTCTATTCCCTGCTGAGGCAGGACTGTCACCCACCAAATCAGGCAGCCAGGGGCCCCATCCAACTTGGCCTTGAACACTTGAAGAAACAGCCATTGATCACAACCCTCTAGCTGTGACCATCCAACCAAATCCTTACCCATTGTATAGTCCACCACTCAAACCCACAGCACTGCAATTTAGGTATAAAGATACTGTAATGCAATGGAAAGGGTAACAAAATGGCAAAGTAACAAGATCTTAAGCTACAGAGAGAAAGGAGCCACTCAGCTATAATAGCAGAAATAAAGGAAAGAGCCTACTTACCTCTAACAGGCCACAGACACAGAGACCTTCAGTAAGACCTTCTTGCCTCCACTGCCAACCCTTAAATGAGGTGTGGGAAGGGGTGGGTCCTGGCTTGGTCACTCAGGTACATTGCATACACCTGAGCTCCCCTGGGCTGGCCCTGCCCTCCCACCAGGTGCTCAATCACTGGTTCAAGCTGGAACTTACATTTGGTGAGATGTAGGATCACATCAGAGGCCTTACACAAGTCCCTGCAGACAACATCAATTGCCCTCTCTTTGTGCACTGTTGCCATCAGCTTATCATAGAAAGCCGCCAGGTTGGTCAGGCACGATCTGCCCTTGATGAAGCCATGCTGGCTTTTCATGAGGATTCAGCCCTGCATGATGGCAGTTCTTGCAGGAGGAGAGCAAAAAAGAATTGCTTAAATGAAACACAGCTTTTGCGTTTCTCTGAGCATTTACAGGAAGGAAGCAAAGAAGGCTGAGGTGCTCAGATGCACTCCAGCATGCTTAAAGCCAGCCTCTGCAGCTCAGTGCTGAAGGGCTCTTCCTATTTAATGGAGAGAATATCATTCTGAAATTGGCCTTTTGCTCTGCAAGGCTACTAGCTGCTGTAGGATTTCTACCTCCACAGGTGGAAAGCACTGCACTGTTTTCAGCAGCAGCTCCTGGTTTCAGTGCTGCAGACACACATTAGGCGGTGCAGTGACAGGCAATGCCGTGTATACATCACTATCAGACTGCATACCGCCGGCTGTGAGAGGTGGCTTTGTGATTCAAAGGCCCTGAATAGCTGAGGCAATAAAACATATAGCAGTCTTTTTATTATTATTTTTTTTAATCTGAAGAACCATATCTAATCTTAAATCTCCTTTTTAGACACGATCTTTGAGTCCTTTTCAGTTTGGTGTGTGTTGTTGTGAATGCACTGTATACCTCTGGGGAGAAGATGGAAAAGAACATTTCTGGTTGGGCCTTGGACCCTTCCTCATGGCAAGCTCAGCTGCAGCCACATCTCGGCACCAACATCTCATGCCTTCATTCCCCTGTGGAATCTCTGTGCCCGTGCACATCTTTAGTAAGAGTCTGGATGATGCAGTTTGCAGTGTGAGTGTAATAGACTAGCTGTAAGAAGGAAAAAGGATGCATAACAAATTTGCTGAAAATAATGCAGTTTAGAGGGTGCTGACACGAATTACAAACTGCGAGAAATTTGTTCAGTAGAACGAGTGGCTTTTCTTTATGCAAATTTTCCTTTATTCCTTTGGAAAGGAGATTTCTATTTCAGTTCCATGTTTTTAAAGGAATGATAGACAGAGTTAAATAACCTGAAAATGATGTGAGATGTTTTATCACGAGCCAGGTGGTGCAAAAAGAGAGGAGAGGAATTGTCTTTCCATGCGGTTGTCAGCTTTATCCCTGAGCACAAGCACTCTGAGGTCCTTTTCAACTCAAACCATTCTATGGTTCTTTTGAGGGGGCGGTGAGGAGGTGGCACTGCTGCCCATAGAAGCTGTGGTGCTCCGTCCCTGGAGACGCTCCAGACCAGGCTGGATGGTCCCTGGGCAGCAGAGCTGGTGGGGGGCAGCCCTGCCCACAGCAGGGGGTTGGGACTGCATGGTATTTAAGGTCCCCTCCAACTCAATCTATTCTATGATTCTATATGAGGCCAATGACTGACCTTCCACAGGGGTAAACAAAAAGCCCAAAATGTTTCTCAAAATGCAAAGCACCTTTGTAGCCCTGGCACTGACCCCAGCACACCAGGTTCCCCACAGCACAGCAGGGCACTGCCTAAATGCGCAGCACAAAGCGTAACCCCAACAGACTGTGCTGCAAGAAACCCTTCTGACTTGTGCTGATAAAATGTAAGCATTGATTTGTGCTGATAAAATGTATGCATTGATACATGAAACTTGCAGAGATGGAGAGAAAAAAATCCTCAGAAGGATGAATTTCGCATGACTACCCAAGGCAGAGCAAATTCTCATTCCCTACTGATCGATGCAGGACTGTTTTGCTGAGCTAATGCTGGTTCAGGTGGTGGGGAAAGGCAGAGGGAGGGAAAGCACAGCCAAGGGATGGTGGGAGCAGAGCACTGTGCTGGAACTCAGCTGTGTGGGGGCACGAGGACAAAGAATGTCTGCAGATGTGCTGCCTGGAGCCCAGCACCAAGGTGTGGAAGCCCAGGAGGTGCCTGGTAAAATGTTCTGCTCTCTGAGTGCAATTCATAGCCAGAGCATTACTCAGTGAAAGCAATCCTGGCCTTCTCTATGTTTTGTTGTTTTGTTTAAGAATGGATGGACTTCCGGCTTTTCAGTAGATGCACTCTGCCTTCTACTCTCCTCCTTAGAAATGTATTAGAAGGATTTTTTCACCTCTGCAATACTCAGCACATATGAAGCCTGAGCATTTGCAGCTCAGGCCAATAGCAGAAGTGAGCAATTGCTGCAGCAGACATTATTGCTTCCTCTGCCTTAATGAACCAGAACTGGCCAAAAAGGGATTTTACTCCTTCCTGCCTCTTTTTCCCTTTCCCAAAGTAAAACAATTATGAACTACATCATACCAGTCTGTAACAAAAGTGGCACCTGAAATCAGTATTTTGAAGAATGACATTGTTTTCATATTAAAGTCTTATTAACAGAAAAGAAACATTTATGCTGCAAATCATTTATTTGCAATTAGAACCTTGATGGTATTTTTTGTTTTGGTGTCTCCCTTCAGTTCAACAGCAAAGCAGCTGCCTCCCTCCTGCAAACTCTGGGAATAACCCCCTGAGTGTGAGAGGAGAAATGTCTTCAAATCCATCACTCTCCACACTGGGGAGATCAAAGAGCACTGTAATCCAAAGGGCCATGACTGTTATTAAACTGAACATTAATTAATGTGCAACAAATAATGTGCTATCACACTTCTGCCTCCAAAATTGCTCCTGAATCCACCTCCCCCCTGCCTTTGGGGCTGGCTCCTGTTTGCAGTAAAGAAGTGCCTGGCACGAGGTGGGAAGGTATACCCAAGTCCAACAGCCCTCGCTCTGCACTGCTGCCTGCTGGGTTGGGATTTTGGCAGTGCTGCGGATGTCTTGCAGGGGAGAACCTCTAGAATCAGCTTGCCCGTGCTGATGTCAGCAGGGCGTCAACAGGTCCTGGGACAACAGCAGAATGCAGGGCAGGTCTGGACAGGGACTTGCCAGTTTTAGACACATTTCTTTTAAAACCTGGCTTTTAGACCCATTTATTTCTCAGTTGGCTTGCCTGAGGCCAGTGGCATTTCCATATGGATGTAGGTGGCTCCAGCACAAAGTCACAGGCTCTTGTGCCTTTGCAGGAGCTCAAGCAGAGCAGTACCTTTCTGTAAGCATGCAAGGAAGGGCAAGCACAGGCTGTGTTTTCCAGTAGCCCTGATGGAAAAGCCGTATTTCCCCACAGAACCTAAGCTCGGCTGTTGTGCCAAGGGCACATTTGAAAGAAGAAGCCAATGTCAGAGCACAACAAACAGTGCTGCCATTATTCACTAAGTTCTTTGTTTTGGAATCTCCAGAACCAACGAGGAAACCAGGTGCAGCATGGCTCTCCTCAACACCAGAGTCTGTAAGCTCTCTGATAACTGTTGGCACGTCTGGTTCCTCAAGGAGACGCAGGAAAACTTCTTAAAGAGATCAAGCAATCCAATCCCTGAAACAGTGAACTCCTCTGATGAAACACGCGGGGCTGAGGCTCTGAAGGCTTGTTTATCCTGGGGTAAAGCAGGCAATTAAACCCTCAGCATTTCTGCAGGCTGTCACAGAGCTGTCGCTCCCGGCACACCTTGGTTGCATACACTGGTGGCAGCAAAAGGAATACATAATGAGCCCTTTGACAGCAAGGCAGGAAAGTGTAGTTAGCTGGGGAGGACACAACACACCAGCAGCAGGTTGTCCTCTGCACCTGTCTGCATGGGGTAGTGAAAAAAAACAGGGGTAGAGTGATATCTAGCTGTCTTCATAGACCCTCCAACAGCATCTCCTGGCTGGAGGGGCACCCCAAGAGTGGATCAGCACCCAAAGGGGTCAGTAGGAGGGTGAGTGCTCTCTAGCTCCTGTTGCTTCTTCACATTTAATACCTCTCCAGAGCAGGTTTTCAGAGGCGCTTTACCTATTTTGGGTAATAAATTGCACAGCCTCATGTAGCTTGCTCCATGCAAAACTTTGAAATCAGAAGAAAATTGCTGAACAAAAGAAGCAGTTTGACATTCTTGCCTCACTTTGTGCAAAACTTAGACATTCCCCTGCCTGAAACTATTCATTTCCTTTATGGGAATGAATAAAGCCTATCTTCTAATCATTTTTTAATTCACTGAGAATTGGGAACGCTTGAATGGGAAAA
Source organism: Tragopan temminckii (assembly GCA_028571105.1). Lineage (NCBI taxonomy): Eukaryota > Metazoa > Chordata > Aves > Galliformes > Phasianidae > Tragopan > Tragopan temminckii. The sequence continues at coordinate 30,039 of JAOWBP010062574.1, forward strand.
TAAGGCAAGCAATTTATAGTCAAATATTCATTGAAAATTGTCCAGGCACCCGCAGCGCTATCTGAAAAAAATGATCCTAAAACTTCAACTCTACAGGTGGGTTCACTACAGAGAAAGTCAATATAATTAATTTTTAATGTTTCTTTACAGAACTTCATACATAATCATAGCATTTTGTATACCAGCAGGAAAGCGCATAACCAGCAAGGCGCTGATGCTGCACAGCACAACTCATTTCTCCATGTAGGACATTGACCCATGTGCCATGAGGGCCAGACTGAGACAATTAGAAAGTGTTCTTCTCCACAAGCACCCCACTACTACCACCATTTTACACACTGGGGGAAACCAAGGCACAGAAGAATGGAGTAACTCCTCCCAACAAAATGTGGACAGTGATGAACAGGAAAACAATATTAAGAAAAGGAATAAAATTAAATCCAAGCAGACCCAAAGCCAAGGAGGAAAGGACCTCCACCGCTATCCCACTCAATCCCCTCCATGCTGAGATCTCAGGATCACGTATTGTGAAAGCCCAATCTCTCTATAGGAAGCAGGCTGTGGTCCCACTCATAGGCCCCAGAAGTGGAAGGGTGAATGTGGCAGCAGAAAAGGCATGGACAGCGAGAAGCTTTAGCATATAATATATTATTGATGAGGCTTTTCTCTCTGAGTTAGGGCAAAGACCTGTAGTACAAGAGGACGTGCACTAACAACAATAATACCTTTTTGTGATATCTGGGTTATTAGGCTTCCGTGAAGCACTACAAACAGCACAGTTCAGGCATCACTGAGCTTGTGTGTCCTTGCAAGAGCAGTGGCAGTCAGCCAGGGAGAACAAGTGGCACTGTCACCCTCACTCTGACCTCTTACAAACTGTTGTGAACGTCCCACAACCCAGCTGCCTCCCTCTCCATCTCTCATACCACAGGAGCAGCATCTGGCCGGCAGTCACTCCAGGGCGACTGTCAGCACCCCAGTATGCAAGAACCAACCCTTCAGTAAGGTGCCAGCTGGAATATCTTTCCAGGCAATGAGCTGCAGTCTCAGCCTTCCTCACATCTTCAGAGGGATGTGAGAAGGTGCTTTCCCTCTGCTCTGGCAGTGGTCTGAGTACAGTGTTGGCTCTGACCATGTATCAAGCAGCTCTGGTCTGAAGAAGAACTCATCAGCGCCAGGCACGGGACAAACTCAGTTACTGACTTCAGAAACCAGAAGACTTCCTTCAATCTCGCTGCATTGTTGTCTCCCTGAATTGAAGGGAAGCTAAAATAATCATCCGTCTATCTACTCTTACTGAAGGTGGTTTTTCACACCCACTAACTTAGGCTTGAGATGGAGCTGACAGCAAGACAACTCCCAGCAGAAACTTTCAGAGCTGTTTAAATGTCTGCTCTGCTTCAGTGGAAGTCAGAAATTTAGTCCTCCGCTTCCCAAGCAGCTGCTGGAGAGAGCAGGACCATGGAGCAGCACTCCCCGGGGACTCCAAAAAAACAAATACTTCTTCATATGGTCAGGGGAAGGCTTGGAAGGGACGTCCTGGCTTCCCCCATAGCCCCAGACTATGCTACCAAGTACCGCTTCTCCCAAACTCAGCTCTCACTCACTGCCTCGTTAATCTCCATCTGGTCATCCCATGTACTGGAGCTGGGGCAATCAGCCATGCCTGACCTGGTCAGTCTCAGCACCACCACAGCCAAGTGCTCCCCTTTAATTGTTGTGCCATCACGACCTTGTCCATTTGACAGAAGGCAATTAGCAGTTTTCCCAGCCTTGCCACAAACAAGGGGCTCTCATCTGGGCACGGAACAAGTCAGCTTCTAATTGATGGTACAAAACCCAGCAACAGGGAAGGAAGCAGCAAGCAAACAAAAAACAATTGTGATTTTCATTTCTTCTGCACAATGATCCCAATTATACCACACAGTGCATCATTTGCATGGCCACAGCACTGCCCCGTGTGCCTGCCTGAGCTGTGAGCCATTTAATCTCAGCCTACTTCTAAAAAAGGCCTGTTCAAAAAGAGACACTTGCTTTATGCTGATGGTGTTTAAGGAAGCTAATTTCAATTCCAAAGCAAACAAGATTTATCTAAGTTAGTAGCCCTTGGAGGTCCAGGAGCCAACTAGATCAAAGCTCCTATTGTTCTGTTTTAATAATCCATGGGACAATCGAGGTATTTACATAAATCGAATCCTCTGGATCATCCAATTTCCAGACGATGATTTCCTGGAGGGGGGAACACTTACTGCTAATTTCTGAAGTGTGCACATGACTTTTACTGGCTTTGCACAGAGCCCTGAAATATATTTGGGGCATCAGAAAGGCAGTTTCCCACTCAGTGCTTCTGTGCCAGAGTTAAGTGTCATTGGTATCAACAGAGGGGGTCCAAAGGCAGTGCTCCCCTCCTCCCATTGGCACAAGAAGCTGATACTCAGCAGCTTTGCTATTTACAGGCATTATGGTGACATATGTCAGCAGCTCTTCCTGGAAATGCTACACCAATTGCTGCAAGAGCATGAGAGACTACACTGATAGGCCAGGAATCCAGACAATCACTAAATTAATTTAATCTATCATGAATACGCTATGACTCCTGCAGTCCATTGAGCACACTGGAGAAACATCCAGTTTCCATCTCTTCTTTTAAGGAAACAGTCTGAAAAAGAGAATATCATTTAATCACTAAAGGATTTGAGAGCAAAGCAGGGAGGTCCTGGTTTGCTCCTGGGCTGCTTCTGCAGTCTTAGTGCATGACAGGGGAGGAGTTTGCTGGCTGCACTGGCATTTGTTATTCCTTCGATAAATCACGCCTGGTGAGCACAGTCGGTTGTGCCCATCTGGAACGCAGGTGAGGAGATATTTCCTCCTGGCTTCAGCCTGAGTCAGTGAACAGGAATGTCCCCGTAACACACCGAGTGTCTTTGGGGCCTGCTGCGTGCTAAGCTCCAAATTACACGTTTGTTATAGTTTATTGTTAAATGCTTATTATTAAAATACAGTACGCTAATATGTTAACATATTGTTATATGTTTGGGGGCTCACATAGCATCAGCTGGGGAGAATAAGTGTGTTCACATTCAGTGTTCCTCAAAAAGATGTTGAAAAAGCTCAGAAGCACTGAAGACAAAACAGCATCAGCTTAGCTTCATTTCTAGGAATATGCTAAACTCCCCCTCTCCACATAGTGGCAGATCCATGTGATTTTGCCCTATGCAATTACAGCCTAACTATGTGGTGGGGCACTGGCAGAGGTTGCCCAGAGCAATGATGGATGCTCTATCCACGGAAACACTCAAGGTCAGGCTGGATAGGGCTTTGAGCACCTGATTGAGCTGTACGTCTCCCTGTTCACTGCAGAGGGGTTGGACTAGGTGATCTTTAAGGGTCCTGTCCAGCTCAAATACTCTTGTGAGCCTTTGAGGCTAAGGACTGCCTGTGAACAAGATGCTGAGAGGTATCTTGTAGCACTTCATATGTTGGCAATGGAAATACCCAGGCAAAAAGCCACAGAAATGGGTGTCAGCCCTGCAGAAGATGTCTGCTTGCAGCATCCAAGGTTTTGAGGACCATACTGAGGCAGTATCATTCCCTTTCCTGTCCTTGTGTCCCAGTGATCAAAGAAAAATGCGACTCTGATTCAGACATTCCAGGAGGCACCTGGAAGGAAGTGGTCATGTATCTGCTGGCATAAGGAACAGGGCTGTGTCAGAGGTCTGGCTTTGCCATGCTTTGTGGAAGATGAGAAACCAGCCCGTTTTGTCCCCAGTCAGGTCCTGCATCCTCTGTGAGATGGTGACCCCCTGTGGAAAGCTTTCAAGTTACACGTGAAAGGCTGCAAGGCATGAGAGCTCAGCACAGGAAATACGAAGTTTACCACTGGGACCAATTTTTCAGACTGGAAATTCATCCATTGCCCTTCCTCCTAACTGTGACGTATCACCTTCCTAAGGAGCTCTTGGAGATGACTAGAGAGAGGGAATGGCTTCAAGTTGAGCCAGAGAGGTTCAGGGTGGGTATTAGGAAAAATTTGTTCTCTGAAAGAGTGATGATGCACTGGCGCAAACGTCCCAGGGAGATGGTGGAGTCACCGTCCCTGGAGGTGTTCAAGAAGTGTGGAGACATGGCACTGAGGGATATGGTTAGCAGGCATGGGGATGGGCTGGGCTTGGACTTCATAATCTTGGGGGTCTTTTCCAACCTTAATGATTCTATGACTTACTTGGGGTAGATAACTCAGCAACCAAGGTCTTGCCATGCTGTGCCTGCCCGAGGCCTGCTCACAGGCAGCACCTAACTCCAACCAGGAGGGAGCACAGTCCTGTGTGGGGCAAAGCCCGGATGGAACCACAAAAGGGAGTGAGGGGTGATACCTCTGGCCTTTGTATGGCAATGGTGCCCAACGTGAATGCTGATGGTAATCCCAGATGTTGGCAGTGAGATGTTCTGGTCACATCTAAAGCTTGCAGGTTGGTTTAGGCCCACCTCAGGCAGCACTGACTCCAAGGGTAGCTTAAAAATAAAGATGACAAACTTATTTGCCAGAGCCTACTTCAGACCAAGGCCCAGCTTACTCCTCGCTGACCGTCAGCTGAAGCAGGGCCCTGCAGAGCCCATGGGAAGGTTTTGAAGGTGTTTGGGCAACTGCAGAGCTCAGCAGCAGAGCCCACCTGGAGATGCACAGCCCATCGCACAGAGCAGCACCTGGCTGCCTGCTGGGCAGGAAAAGCAGGATTAATGAGAGGCCATCACTGAGAAACCCTCCGTGACTCCAGCAGGGTTCAATACCAAAACCGGCTTGCAGCATGCAGCACAGGCGCAGAGGCAGGCTCTTTTCCAAGCAAATCACCTCGGCACACAGCATTGCCTTATTCTAGCTTGTTTGAGCCATGCAAGTCCCCAGGGAACCCCTCTGAGAAGCTCTGAAAACATACATAATCTGAAGGGCAAAAAAAAACCCCGAACAACTTCACTGGCTTTGATGCCATAGATTTTAAGCCCTTCTGAGCTGCTCCTGGCATGAAATGCCCCAGAGGTTGACCTGCCATTGGGTAGCAGGACGATGGGAGCAGGCCAGTGCTGTGCTTGCTCCCTGCTTCCACCCCTCAGCCACAACAGTTCATGCCCAGCTGGTCAGTGTAAATATCACTGCTTCACCTGAAATCACGCTTTTCTTGCTAACCTTTATATTCAAGGAATGAAACCGGTTCCATGGCCAGGCCTCAGGTCCAGCTTCTTCTCCAGCTGGGGGAATACCCTTTGTGGTACCTGTACTCATTGGGGACAGAAAGGAGAAAGTCTCAGTTTAAGTACTCATGCTGGTTCTAACTGCTTACGTGACATTACTATTTATTATTATTGACATAATGTTGAGAGCCCAAGGTTTTATTTTTCTATCTCCTTCATTCTCCAGATTAAGGAGGACAAAGTGATTCTGCCACAGTGTCCCCTACAGACTGCTGCTGCGAATGGCCAGGATTAGGGAACCAGGACACCTATTTATAAGGCAAGAGACCCATCTGCAGGAATGGGCAGGAAATAAATACAGAGAGGAGAAAAATGTGATTGCTTAACAATAGCCTGTGTACTTAAAAAGGTGGAGATGACACAACATGAGACACTGATGGCACTACACAATGCCATGGGAAATAATCAGAGCACACACCCCGATTCTCATGCCCTGGCTTATCACGGAGATGGGTGCGTGAGCT
>JAOWBP010062580.1:3532-35748 GCA_028571105.1 Tragopan temminckii
TGTTGGCAGGAAGGTTCAGCCTCTACTGCTGTACCACCAACATCCACCTCTGATGTTGTGGGCCAGCATCATTTAATAGGAGGTATTACTTTCAGAGCAGCTGTCATACATTTATTGCAACAAGCTAAATAATGGAACTCATTTTTATAACACAGCTGGAGGGAATCTCTGTTTTTTTTTAGTAGTCTTTTTTTTTTTTTTTTTTTCCCATACAAGATATATTTTAAATAGTAGAAACTAAGGGGGCTAGATTCTTATATAAGTTTTACATTCTGGAATACATTTATCATGAAGATTACTTTTAATGCTTTTTGCTTACTTGTTTGCTTAGTAAGAGATCCACTGATTTGTCACACACTCATGTTTCCAATGCAGCCAGTGTAAAACGTTCTAATGGCTTAAGTAGAAGGAAGATTTTTTTTTAAATCAGTGAAGTACTACTTTGCTTCCATGGTTTTTGAAACTGAGGTAAATCAGTTCCTGAACCTCAACACAGGAGCCAATTGCTAATGAGATAGCCAGCAATAATAGCACTTCTTCTCTCACGGTTACAGCGTGCACAATAGATGTTCAATTTTCTGTTTGTTTTAAAAGACAGCTTTTGTTTCTATATCACTCATAGTCTGGAGTTTCTTCTGGAATGGGACCCCTGTACTGAAACAGTAACAGGTCTCATAGCTGATATTTATTTTTTACTTTGTTTTTCCATTCCATCTGTCCCTCTGTTTAATGTGTTTATTTCCCTTACAAATGCAACCTATCAATCCAGCTCCCTCTGCGTAATCCTTCCTCCCACTCAGGTAGCTGTGCCATTCACTCTTCATTTGCCCAGGAGCAAGAAATGAGCCCTGTAGTCGCAGGTGCAAGACACAGAAAATCCATGGATAAGATGTAGCATACTCTGTTTTCTCTGTACGAAAGAGGCGCCATTAAAGCCTGTCTATTGTCCCATTTAATCAGCTCAGTTTTTCATACACTCCGCTCTCACAAAATAACTCTGAAAAGACAATCCGCAGGCGTGATTGGGTTTGTAAGGCTACAAAAAGGTCACCTTACAGCTGTGCTGTTCAGGAAGCAGGGACTGTCGGAATGTATGTCTCCAAAGCACAGCTTCACTTTGGTCAGGTTGTTTCAGCAATCAGTTTTTTTTCTCTCTCTCAAACGTGGTGCATCCACAAAAGCTGCGGGAGAGGAGGTGCCACCTGAGAGTGTCTCCTGGGAAGCTCTTTGCAGAGCACCCATTCACCAACCCTGTAAAAAGCAAAAGGTGAGATGAACTTGCTGCCACAGTAAGTCCTGGCACCTTTGCTGCAATGATGTGTGCAACGCTACCAACAAGGGTTTATTTGGTTGGGTTTTTTTCAAGCTGTTTATCATTTCCTTTCTTAAGGACAAATTGTGAAATAACTCTCCAATGAGATCCCAATTAAAATGGAAAAAAAAAAAAAAAAAAAAAAAAAAGTGTAGCAAAGAATTCAAAACAGGGTTTTGAAAAAGAAAAAATTAAAAAAGGAAGAAATTGCTAAACTTGTGAAAGAACTTCAACTTCCTTGTTTGAGTTTATGCTGATTAAAGAAGTATAACAGGTTTAGCATTTGTGGCAGGCTATTTAATTTCAACCTCTGAGCAGCAGACTTAACTTCTTGTGATGTGGGAGGATATTACCATTTTCAGTTTCATTTCATAAGTATTGCCAGTTGTGCCAAACATTTAATAGTTTTACACCGTGGACTGTCGTCCACCAGGAACTGATATCACCTAAGACTTTTTAGAGCCATCTAATAGAAAGATATGTATTCACTCTGATTAGCCCAGGATTTGAACGAAGGTCCCAGAAGAGATATATAAGCCTCTTAAATGCATACAACTTCTAAGGATATGGGTTTAACTGTCTCCCCCTGTGGTAAATAAGCTGTGACAGCTCTATCAGGGGGGAAAATGGCAAATAAAATTACCACGTTATTTTCCTGTGAATATTTTCAGAAGACTTATCTATTTTGCTTCTTTACTAATAGAACTCTGTTGAGCGTTATGCCCGGACATTTAATTGGAGGAGACAAATAGAAATCCTCAAACTAACAAAAAGCAACCGGGCAACAGTGAAAAAATAAGAGGTCACATCTCAGTTTTTGTTATACTCCCTGCTCTTCAGGAGCATTGTACTTCATTTGAGAATCAAGCTTTTGGCAGCATTAATTAGAGAGCTACTGGAATACAGATTGGGATGGTAGCTGTAGACACACTGCAACAAGGGAAAATCTTCCACTTACGCTGACACAGGGCACACCAGGTTTGGGAGTTCATTCCAATAGAACTGACAAATTCCTTTAATATTTTCCTTTTTATCTTTACCAGCTATCTGATGGATTTAACTATAACATATATATATATATATGTTTGTATATACACACACACATATATATGTAAATCACAGGCAGGTTTAGTTATGAAGTCGTCTGTTTGGATAAAAAACACCGAACCTACCAGCATATGACTAAGCTGAAGCCAGGCTCCATGCTCAAGCAGACTCAGGTGCAAGAGTAAGAGCTGTATTCTTAGGGAGTATTTTCCTTCCCTATTTCTGGTCAGACATTTTATATCTCAAAATGCAGGGATTTTAGAGCCTTCAATTTGGCAAGTGCCTTTAAGCAGAGTATTCTGATACGTTCTGAGAAATATCATTCCTGGAGTTCTTTTATTTTGCAGTTTGTTCACTGAGTAAAAAATGAAGTAGGCTTCATATTCCATGCTGAAGTAAAAAATAGCAAAAATGGCACCTACCCTTGTTTGTCTACTGTACTGGTTTAATTGTATAGATTTTACATTTTTTGCAGTCAGTGCACTGCTGGCTTATAATATGCAGTGGGTTGTTAAAATTAAAGGTCAAGCATCTTTTGGCGTTCTTTTTGATCAGTAAGCAAAGAAAAATGGTAGAAGATGCTGGCAAATCATCTCATTAATCTCAATATAGCACTAAAACTATGTTTTTAAGAGTTTGAGAATTCTGAATTTACAGGGATGATTTTTGAGACACTTTGTAGGAGTGTTTGGAAGCCTGGCATTAAAATACATGAATGGCAAAAAATGCTGTGCAAAATATATATTTTGTGTACGCCAGTGAAAAATGTGAAGAATTATTTAGCAACTAGAAAGACTGTTCACAAAATGCTTTTGATTTATTGCTGTATATACTACAGATCCATATCACTTATTCTTACATTATTTTATTCAAAAACTTGTATGAACCATGAGTTGGCATGTTGTAGAATCCTGAAAAGGCATTAATCAACCTAAATAAACAAGTGCATAGATCTATCTAACAACTATGAACTAGTTAATAAATTTTTAGCAATTTTATTTTAGAAAAAAAAGGTCTAAAAGAGTAGTGCTTAATTATCTGGACTCCTCTGTGCTGGGCTCTCTTTTGATTGTATTAATGAAGCAGCTGGCCCATTGTTTCTCTTTAATTCCTCTATTGTTTTAAGAATATGTCACAGCTCTTTATTCTTTTATCAGGTGCTGTGCAGGAGGATCCACACAATACCTCATATTCCTACTGTATTTGCCAATGCACAAAGAAACCTCCAAAGCATTTTTCAAAGAAGGGGCACACATAATTTATAAGTTCTTTTCCTTGTACCTCTCTACTGTCAAAAATTTCAACAGTATTGGATTTGAATTCATTCTAATTTTTTGTTAAACAATGTGTCTACATATAGATATATGTACTTTGTTCATGTCAAAAATGAGATCTGCCCAATAAGTTGTGCTGCACTGAAATGGCATTCATTATGCTGAGTAGTCCCAACCCCATGAGTGAGAAGCAAGTGGAACCCAAATATGAAGATCCCATCCTATTGTGGAGTGCTGATTCTCCTTAAATGCTTAACCTGTGCAACAAAGGAGGAAAGACAGTAAATTAACTCTAACCCCCATTACCATTACTAAAAACACATTGTTTTTAAAAATTGGAATATTTCATTGGGAAAGTTTAATTCAGTTGACGATGCCTGGAAGTCACTAAGAGGAACACAGTCTGTTGTTTAAATAAATTCTGATGGTCTTTTGACCCCTCTTGCAAAAAGATGTGTAGACAGGAAATGGGTTATTATGTTGTAGCAGCAACACAATCAAATCTATTAAGCACAAATTTTACTATGCCAAAGTAGTACTTTTGAATTAACTGACACTGCAGATTGCCTTTAATAGATACTGCCATTTATTTCCTAAACCTGTATGAAAGATGTATGCTATTTCTGGGTCAAAAATCTGAACTCAAATGGTTCAGCAAGGAAAACTGATTGAGAATGGAAAACTGGAAATGCATTTAGATATAGCTTTAGATCATCTTTGTTCTTTTTAATCTCTGGAAAAATACCAGCACCTCCCCCCACAAAACAGCTGTACTCAATGAAAACATTGCTTTTAGCAACTTTTTAGCAATTGCTTTTTGCTAAGTCACCTTTCCTAAAAGCAGGGGTGTGAATCGGGAAGGTTTATGGTTGCATCCATTTTGAAGCTGTTTTCTCCTTGTAGAATTAATAGGGCAGTCCGCTCTTAAATCTTTTTTTTTAGACAATAATCCATACACAGTTAGTCTGTAAGATCTGCAAAAAGTATGTTAAAAAATGAAACCTGCTGTCAGAAGGCTCGCTGTGCCGAGTTCTGTGTTTTCACTGGAGGTGTTGTAGAATTCTGAGGATCAAAAAAGGATGGAAGTCCATTGCTTTAGCTGTATCTTCAGAGCAAATTACTGATTGCAAATAAGTATATATAAGAATAAAAGAAGTATATATTGTTTAACAAAAATCCCCAGAGTAGGAGGAAAAAATGAAGGCCTATTTTAAGAAAGCAAATTCCTATTGTATTGTAGAGGTTTGTCCAACATAAAATAAAGTTTCGTATTAACATGCATATCTATCACCACAGTCCTCATTCTGTATAAAGAAGATAGAGTATTACTGCATCGAAATATGATTTAATTGGTTCAATTTACGATATATTTTTTATACTATGTGTGGTTCCGTATCTTGATGAGCCCAGATGTAGTTGCGCTTGTGGTTTACAGCATCCCATTTCTTGCATTTTATTATTTTTACAAAGCAAATGTCTATCAATCATAGAGATAAATTAGAAAAAATTGTGCAAACATGACACATTGCCAAGATTTTTCCAGCATGCTATATAATTATTAACCTGATTTTTGCCATTGAAAGAAGCCATGAATTACAGATAGCATGGATGAAGTTAAATGCTTTTATATTAGATCTATTTTGCTTATACAGTATTCTATAGGTATGACCATACAATATAATTGAAGCTTTGTCAGCTCTGTAGCCTAGCAACAGATAATACTGTTAGGTTACTGAATTGCTCCTGGTTGACAAGTAGGGAGTATTTTTGTGTTTATCATGTTTGCTAATGATGGGATCCTTTCCAAAAGGCTTGTCTTAATCTTAATTAGAGTTTATCAGCAGAGGTCTGCATGACATTGTGCAGACACTGATTTCATAAATAATAAAAAGTGCAAGTGAAAAATTTGGCAGGAGAAGAAGATATTTAAGACCACTGATTCTTGTAAGAGCAGCATGAATTTCCAAAATGTAATCAAGTTTGAACTGTGACTCTATTCTTTATTATCAAAACTTGCAGTACACTCCACTGCAGTTTTGACAGCAATTATGAGTATGATTTATAAGCTTCCTGTTAGGAACCAGATCTGTTTGCACAAGAATCTTGATCATAAACATTACAAAGAACAGTAAGTCCACAGTTTTTCAGGGACATCAGGGCCTTACTTTTTCCTTTGCATAGAAAGATTTTTTTTTTAATTTAAGGTTGTGTGTTTTTGGTTGTTTTTTTTTTTTTTCCAAGCAGCAAAAATGTTTGCTGTGAAAGATGCATATGAAGAATCCTGAAATAACCTCTCCGTTTTGTGGAAACTCTGAAAGTATCAGATAGCTGCTTCAGTGCCTGATGTCATTTGATAAAGAACTTATGCCAATGCAATTGGAATGTAATTTTTTGCTCTAGCTTGCACAATATGATATTTTTATTTTCCAAACTTTCTATGATTAAGTGAGCATTTCTCATTCCTTTCAGTGTGAGCTAGAAAAGGAGTTGAAATAAAAACATAAGTAGTGTTTACAGACATTGTTATTCTTCTCTTCTGGTTTACATGCATGTATTACATAATAGGTAAATTTCTTTAACTGATTTAACTATAGATATATAACAATATGTCGAAGACTTAAGAAGCTTTTATTTTCAGTTCTACAGGCAGAGCTAGACTTGTGTAGAATAGTTTTCCATTGTTACAAAACCTGCTGATTTTTCAAAACCTTCCCTTCCGCAATAAGAATGAAACTTCTTAACCCACAGCGTAAAGCCAGTAAGACCCTGTACAATATAGATAGACGACAGGTGTTTCCAGTAAGGACAAGAAAGGGGCTGCAAAAATTTTAAGCAATCATCTTTCTATCTTCTTCTCCATTTCCATCTATATTTAGCAAAGGCTATTTATAGACATCCTTGTTATCCTTTTAAAATCCCTGATTAACACTGCTCTTTGTTTTATCAAAAGACGTTGTGCTCTTGAGATAGTACTGCATACGTGCCGGTTGTGTTTTAGATTAGATTGGAAAAATGTTGGTGAGAAGCAAAAACTCTTTTCCTGTTTTGTAACCTGCACCAGTAAGGAAGCTCTGATCCCTAAAAAGAGTCTCTAGACAGCATAATTCATATGATAATCATAAATGGAACTTCCTATTATATTTAGAAGCCTGTGTGAAGTTCTCTGCGTTCCATTTTTCTGACTATACCATAGAAGACCCAAGACTTTCCTTCCAATCTGCATATGGTGTGTATAAGGGCAGCATATTTGCATTAGGGGGACTGAAGTCATTTGTGTTCAAAACCCCCAAGTATTGCCTTACCCCTGCTACCAGAAGGGGGTAGAGAAGGGGATAGAGGGACTGTATTGCATCCTGTTGCCATGGATGAATCATAGAATCATAGAATCGTAGAATGGTTTGGGCTGGAAGGGACCTTTAAGATCATCTAGTTCCAACCCCCCTGCTATAGGCAGGAAGATCTCCCTATAGACCAGGTTGCTAAAAGCTCCATCCAGCCTGGCCTTGAATGCTTCCAGGGAGAGGGCATTCACAGCCTTGCTGGGCAACCTTTTCCAGTGTCTCACCACCCTCGCAGTAAAGAATTTCTTCCTAATATCTAGTCTAAATCTACCATCTTCAGTTTAAGGCCATTTCCCCTTATCCTGTTGCTACATATCCTTAGAAGTCCCTCCCCAGCTTTCCTAAGGCTCTCTTCTCTTGGTGCAACCCTGCATACAGTTGGCCTTCTGGGATGCGGGCACACACTGCTGGCTCACTTTGAATCTTTCATCAATTGACACTCCCAAATCCTTCTCCTCAGGGCTGCTCTCAAGCTATTCTCCACCCATCCTGTATCTGTGATTGGAATTGCCCCAACTCAGGTGCAAGATCTTGCACTTGGCCTTGTTGAACTTCATGAGATTGGCATGGGCCCACCTCTCAAGCCTGTCCAGGTCCCTTTGGATAGTATCTGTTTCCTCTAGCATGTCGACTGCACCACACACCTTGGTGTCATCTGCAAACTTGCTGAGGATGCACTGGATTCCACAGTCCATGTCATCTACAAAGATGTTGAATAACACCAGTCCCAACACTGATCCCTGAGGAATGCCATTCATCGCTGCTCTCCACTTGGACATTGAGCCGCTGACCACACTTCTCTAAGTGTGACCATCCAGCCAATTCCTCATCCAGCAAGTGGTCCATCCATCAAATCCATTTTTCTCCAATTTTGCAACCAAGATGTCATGCAAAACAGTGTCACAGAAGTGATACACTTCATTTTGAACAGCTGCAAGCATACATCATTTGGGAGATCCTCTTACAATCTAACTTAACAATATATCATGTATTGTTGAAAGCGCGGTCATATGTCATCACTTAAATGCCCCATTTTCTATAGAGGGAAAATCATGAGAATCACTATGAAATACTCAGATCTGAATTACACTGAGCAAAAGGTTTATATTCAGTACAGGAGCATATTAAACTTCCGTAGCTCTGGTTTACTTTAATAAGCTAAGCTAGAGATTGCTGTGCTCCTGAAGCTGTCACCCGTTCTGTGTGACTGTATGTGCTGTAGGTATAACAACCGTGGTGCTGAGTGAAGAAGGCATCAGAGCCCTCTGCCTGCCTCAGCTGTCCATTTTTTCTGCTGCTGGATGTGAGTCAACACCCCGAGGAGCTCCAGCGCAAGGAGACTGAGTCAGCCTCTTAGTCTGATCCAGACTGATTACAGCTGGAGACCCAATAATCAACTACACTGTTGTGTTTGTTTTTTTTCCTCCCCCAAGGGTATGACATGTCAAGATGTTTGCTTGGATAGAGTCTCGGTTGGTTCTTCTGCACTGGCTCATTTTTATTTTACTAAGGAATCCAGTGAATAATACAGTGTAGAAAAAGCTTTTATTCTATGTTAAAATAAACTGAAACATGTTCATTATTTCATCCTCCATATATAACTAGAAGTGCGTATTATTAATGGAAATCCTCTTTCCTCTTAGAAAATAAACTCTGATATTTACAGTGGGAGAGCCCAGTTTTGGGTTTGGAAATTGCAGTGTGCATCATGTCCTTTATCTATGAGTCTAGTTAAGTATGCTGTAGGAATTGAACCTGGTTCTCCCTTGAACAGGTTTTATACCAGTTTAACTCCAGAGGCTTCTGCTTTAGACTTACTCCTCACTTATATGAGACAATGAGTCAGACTGCACTTTTCAGATGTTTGAATTCCAATTTGGTCATTAGAATTCTGCATCTGTAGACATTTATCTTCACACTTCATCTTTATATTCTCTAGAGGAAATTACTTGGATTTGCACCATTTAATGCTGTGATTTTTAGATGATAGTGTACAGGATGCTTTGGTCCCATAACAGTAAATTTCGTATAGACTTTGGAACCATCTCCAACTGCTGTATTACCAAAGGGTGAATACAAAGACACTTTTCTGCTTTGAAACTTTTACACCACTTTGAGCTCTGGAAGCTTAGCTTTACTTTTCCGCTGAAACACACTGTCACTGATGGTGTTTTGTTTGCTCATCTTTGAAAGCTAATAGACTGGTTTAATTAATTGTCCAAGATTTCTCTAAAACAATGTCCTAATTCTTCCATTTAGCTGTGGCATATCATACGCTGTTGTTATCTCCTCTACCAGATTTTTGCAACAAGTTGTTTTAAAACTATAATCTCTTTGAGGGGAAAAAAATGAAGTGCAGCTGAAAAGGCAGTTATGCCGAAAGATAAACACAGCAATATTACTTATCAAAACGAGTACAGTTTTTGCTTGCCTAATGAATACAACATATAGCTTTTTCTATATATACAAAACCTGAGGAAAAAAAAGCTTTATAACATATAAAGTATGCAACATTATTTCAGGCATAACTGTATTGGATATGTATCTAGGCCTGAGAGTGTAGATAACACAATATAAGTGCTTTGCCTGTCTAAACATGTTAAATAAATGAGCATTCACTATCGCATTCAAATACATTAGTAGATGTACTCGCATAGTTAATTTTCCTTTTAATGCACTACACGTGACATTTGTAGCACAGAACTGTGGTGTATCTTACTGTCTGATGAAAGTTCTTCCACCTCCCTCCCCTTTAAACAAACCTTTATTTGAATAAGCCTTTATGAAACAGATCTTTGGCATATCTTCTTTTCAGGAAGTTCAGTCAGTGTAAGCAAAGATAAAGCAGTCATGTTACGAAGAATATTACATAAGGGAAGGTTTTTTTTAGTGAAAGATGGTAGCAAGCATAAGAGGAGGGAAGAACACCCTTAAGAGGAAATCTGATGTCTTTCTTGCAGCTGTTTGGTTTTGTTGTGCTGTGATTTGATATTCAAAGCAAAACAAACTGAGAGTTATAACAAAATATACAGGATATTTGATGAAAAGTAATGTGCCATGTAAGCAGAACAGTGCCATATAAAATATTTTCACCTTGATTTTTATAATGCTGAAATGCATAATCATGCTGCAAATCATTAGGAAGAGTATCCCCAAATTAAACAATTTTCCTATACAGTGAAAAATCTCAAAGGAGGATGGTAACTTTATTTTGTTTGCCTGTTTCTATTAAACAAACCTTCAAAATTAAAAATAAAATAAACGTAAAGATATGGCAGTGATGTTTTATGTTCTACAATCTGATACCATCAATTAAATCTTTCTTCTTTTATGTTTCCTGTAGGAGGGCAGCTCTGGTGTACCACAACCAAGGCCATCTCAGAGGGTGAAGAGCTGATTGCCTTTGTTGTGGATTTTGACTCAAGGCTGCAAGCTGCTAGTCAGATGACTCTCACAGAAGGGATGTATCCTGCCCGCCTGCTTGACTCAATACAATTGCTCCCTCAACAAGCTGCAATGGCATCTATTTTGCCTACGGCTATTGTGAACAGTAAGTGTTGAATGCTATTTCTGGCTTTGTTTAAAAAGAGCAATATTTTAAAGAATACAGTAACGGTGAATTCAGGACCATAGAAACCACACAACTTCAGACACACAGCTCAAAGCCTATGTTGGATCCTGCATCATCTCAGATGCACTCACAGACACAAAAGGAGGAAGAAAAGTTCTTTGGCAGATGAGGTCACCCAGAGCATCTGACTTGCCCTCGTGTGACAGCCCTGTGATCTGTTCCCAGAGGTGACAGAATGAGAAACTGTTTAAAAAGCAGATAAGATAGGCCTGGTAACTCACAAAATCCAGCTTTTGCTTCTCTAGTCAGCTTGTTGCTTACTGTTGCAGCATAATTCACAATATTTAATGGATTGGAATAGGCCTTTTTAGTTTCAAAATCCAACAGCCATCATTACATACAGCATCCCTGATTTATTGTGGTATCTTTGTTCAGCGTTGCTACCCAAGAATGTTTTTAAGTCTTCTGGACATCAATTGACCCTATCATGGACAAAATATAGTATGTAATTAAGTGCTGTCCTTACAGAAAAGATGCATTAGCATACAATGAGTGAGTTCCTGAGCTGGCACAGTTCAGCTTGGATGTTCTGCTTGTTAAATTTCATTTCTTTAACTTCTCCTTATTACTGCTTTTTACTCTTCTACAGCCTTAGTATCTCCTCCTCCTCACCAAGTACTTTTCAAAAGTTAATTGTTAACAGAATCCCCACCAGTAGTCATTCAGACCTATTGCACGTAGCTTTCAGTTATTTTTCTGTAAGTCTGTCCATGTTGATCTTGTATTATAACACTTCCTCATGCTTTCTGTGCTTTGCAAGTACTGTGATTAGAGACAGTGAACTACTGAACGCATTATTTCAAATGTGAGTGAACCTGAGTCCCACAGACACATGATTTGCCACTCAGGTTCACACTGAACAATACCGTCTTGAGTAGTCACACCTTCTTCAAGATTTTCAGACAGGACTAAACAAAATGTCTGTGGTGACACCTTTCAAGTCATCTGAATCCTCCCTTTCAGAGACTGAGTTGGCAACAATTTCAATCACTTTAGCCAGACGCATTCATTTTTACCCTAGGAGTGGGGCTGTTGTTAGATAATATCTCTATTCATAGAGCAATTAACATGGTACAGGATCTTTCCAAAAGGTGGTGTTGGGAGCCCCTTAGATGGACCAACAAATTACCATTGTATATAGCCAACAGCTGCACAGAAACCACCAGGGAAGGAGTTACCTAGTGTAGAGGGCAAATACTCATTTGCATTGTTGGAAATAAGGATATGATTTTGTGAAATTCATGCAAGGCTCACTCGAGCTTTGGCAAAGGCATTCGCTTTCTACAGCACTGAATTGCTACAAGCACCTTTGTTGCCCTTACTGCCTTCTATAGAGCCCTGGAAAGCAACACTGATGACTGCTACCTCCGCTGCTGAGAGGAATCTGTGTATGTTTATTGCGAATCAGCTCTTGCCATGCAGGCTCAGCAGTAACTCGTGGTAACCTCAGTAGGCTTAACAGCTAGAGTTCTAAAGCAAGTAAATATCCCTGTCCAGAACTTTCTGCCTCTGCCTCTTCCTCTGACCGGGCTGTGTTTCCACATTTCCATGTTGAGATGATGAAATTCAGCTTCTTCAATAAGTCTCAGGCATAAGTTCAACAATATCCTGAATGCACATCTAGTTCTGTGGTGAGGCATCTTAGAGATTCTATTTTCAGATCTCTAAACAAAAAATCAATTTCCATAAAAAAGTGAATGTTGTGGAATTCTATTGTTTGTGTTCTTTTCTTTCTAAATGTTTCTTAACATTTCCTGTGTAAAAATCAGAATATCACCTTGGCTTATTCAGCTTGAACTTGAATGTTTTGTCTTCTGAACTGATCTAATGAAATATTTTGAAAGTATCTTGAAACAAATTGAAATATTTTGCTTTTGAAGAATTTAAACATTAACTCAGAGTGACCTTCTATTTTTCATTGTTTTCAGGAAGTAATAGTTTTAGATCCTTTTCCTATACGGTATTCTCTCTGGAATTCCACTCACAGGAAATAAAGATAGTTGAAGACAAATTCTTTAAGATAATCAGAAAGTTCAATTCTGTGATAGAATCCAGTCAAATTAATTCGAAGTGAACATTCTTCCTACAATAAGAATTTGCTAATTTGGAGTTTAGGACTTTCTGTTCTAAGGAAACCTCAGTGATTCAACTTTTTTGAACTACTTGAGGCCAAAACCAAATGCTGGAATGTCAGCCTTCCAATAAGATGGACATTTCAAATGCTGTATCAGTAATGTTTTAATAGTTGTATGTTAAATACTAACAGCTCCATTAAATGTTTGTGTCTTAAAGTCACAGTTATTCAGTGGCAAAGGGAAAAATAGAAACTGGTAGCAGTGAAAAATTTTACAGAAATTCATGAGCAGAAAAGAGTTGTAATTAAGAGATTGTAATCAGAGAAGCAAACTGGGCAACATAATTTTTGGCTGCTTTTGTAGAGATTTAACAAATAAAGGACTCATCCATTTCATTGGTTGGTGTCTTCAACTTTGTTTGCCCAAAGGAACTGGAACAGAGCAGCTACCCTATACACATCAATACTTGAAATTAAACATGATAGTGAACTACATCATTAGCTACATATGTTTTAATAGATCAAGGTCAAAACTTTCAAAGGTGGTAGTGTCAAGCAAATTAGGAATTTTCAGAGCAGCCAACTGTTCTTCAAGGCTAAATCAAAATCATAAGTAGCTTTTTGTGGGAGAGATTACAGTGAGAGTTTTGATGTTGACCAAAATGACTCTATTTTGATGTTGACTGCAGTTGCCTGTTCTCTGATTCTGTGGTCATCAGGCACAGTCTGGCTACACTCATACTTTTATCCTCTCCTAGTCCCAAAAACAGGAGAGATGCATCCAGAACTGCTGCAGGGAGTGATGCATGGCCTATGGTAACTCCCAAACTGTATCCAGGAATGGGGAAAATGTTAACGACTTAAGCCAAAAGTGTGGTACGAACCATCCTCATGTTTTAACGATATAAAAAAGAAGCACCAGTGCTTCAGTCTGGACCCTGTCACTCCTTACTTTATTAGTATAGATGTACCCTAACAGGCTAGGATTTTTCCCTTGTTCTTACTGATAGGATAACTAGTTCAGCTTTTGTAAAGCTGAAGCAAGTCTTTTATCCTTCACGGACAAATGCACAAAATGTTCTATGTAGGTATCCTTCTGCCAGGATATTAACAACTATATGTCTATCAATTTTGTATAAATACACAGCATTCTTTTTTACTCTTCATGTGAGTAAAGTATGTAGCCTCCAGTGCATGATCAACCTATCTACTCCCTCTGCTGCTGGGAAGCACTCTGTGCAACCTCTCTATTGTCTGTCTCAGAGAGGATGCTGGCACTGTAGGATAAAAGACAATGAGAAACTGCATTATTCTTAGCAAATAACTCTTTTGAATTGCAAAAAGTGGAACAGTTACAATTTATCAACAATAAGAGGACAAAATACGTTGGGAATTTTAACTTCTGGCTTTAATAACAAGAAGCCAGAAAATAAACATTCTGCTTAGTATAACACTACATTAAATGCTGCAGAACCTAAAAGAAACAATCTGGTCTGGCCTCCAGGATATCAAAGCAACAGGATTTTATAGCAGTAACTGAATAAACGTTGTAAAAGCACTCATTCTTTAGAATGATCTCCAATTAGCACTCAGAAATTGCTAGGCTGACTTATACAGGCGCACACAAAAAGCGTGATTGACAGATATTACATGTTGAGTGATGAAGTATAGGAAATAGAGCTTATTTTTGAATTGGTACTGCGTATTCACATTATACAACTTCATTTTTAAATAATTACATGCCCAAAACTTCTAGCTTAATTAATATTAATTATTATTTAATTTATATTTTACAAGAAACTACTGTCTTCCACATCCAGCAAGTGACATTTTAATAAACCCGTAGCTCTGTTTTAAGTATTTTATTAAATAAGCATGTCTTTAGTGGGGAAGCAAAGGGAATTAATCCTGTTCTGTTAATTGGTTGGCACTGCATGCACCGTGGCTAACCTGCACCTGGTTATATTTGCTTGCAGAGGACATATTCCCTTGCAAATCCTGCGGCATTTGGTATCGAAGCGAGCGGAATCTGCAGGCCCACCTTATGTACTACTGCAGTGGGAGGCAAAGAGAGGGGCCTCAGCTGTCAGAGGAGAGTGAAGATAGCGCTCAACAGATATCCAGTGTCTGCCCCTTTCCTCAGTGCACCAAAAGTTTTTCTAATGCGAGAGCTCTGGAAATGCACCTAAATTCTCACAGTGGTAAGTGCCCTATTTTGCTGTATCACCTCCTAGATTAAACTATTTGTAGAATTATTCCCTATAAGTATGCAGTTGAACAATGTGTCTCCACCTATATTCTGCATCAAGCAGTTCTCTCGTGTAATTTCTTTGTTTTATTTTGTTCCTCTTTTAAATGCTGTCTGTTTCTTAATGTGCATATGCACACACACAGGTAGCATTTCTTTACTAACAAAGGTAATTTCAGGTATCCAAACACAGTTAGACTGCTGATGCTTGGTTTCTGAAAGAACTGATCAATTACTTCAGGATTTCTTTCACCAGATGTGAATCTCCTAGATCTCAGTCTTTACCTACTCTCTTTTGAATCTCAATGGGAAGAGGCATACCGCCTCCCTTCTGAAATAAGATCTTGGGGTCCTATAGTAGGCTTCTGATTTCAAGGAAAAAGGCTTTGTGGAGTAGGATTAGCAACTCTTTGTATGTTTTTCTCAGAGCATTTATTTCATAAAAACTTCTTTTCTTCTTTTTCATAAAAATATTTCTTTTCCTCCTTACAAATGCAAAATGGGGATATTATTTTCTTTCTCCATGTTGCTAAAATGATAATACTAGATTAATGAAAAGTAAGACTACAGAATTCTTGAGATTAAAAATCTGGAACTCAGCAGGAATCTTATCTCCCTCCCTGAAGGTCCTTTGAGTGTGCTGCTTGAATTTGTTTTGAATTAGGTCTGGGACTGCAGGCTTTGAATCTGCAGAGCATTTTGCACACAAAATCTGCAAATAAAAAAGACTTCAATGTCAGGATTGGGTATCTTGTTTTTCTTGTGTACAGAGGTGTGTCTGGACAGAAACAAGGGCCCAACAAGGCATTGCGATCCTCCTGTTAAATATGTGAAATACAAGTGATGGTAGTGTACACTTTATTCACAGAAGAAAGCCTGGTTCAGCTTCAGCGATAGAAATCATGGAGAAGTAGAAGTCTGCTGTATGGACTTAGAGAGATGAAAAATGTTCCTCTGATACTTGCGGGGCAATTACAAATCTGGAAGGCATCATCAGTTGTGGCTTTTTGGCTTTTTTTCTCTAGAGATGTCATGGGCTTTCTTTTCAAATTACAATTTCCTTATTTGAAAAGAAATGCCTAGCGGTGTTAGAAGATGTTTTTCAGTTTACAAAAGTTAGACTAATTACCATACCACCTCAATTCTGTCCCAGCGTATGTACATTAGTATTTAACCTGAAAATCTAGCACAAGAAACACAAAATCAGATCTTCAGCATTGCTAATCAGTGGATCATCTCGTGGAAGTCAGAGTCCCAGATCATGTTTTGGCTTTTGCTTCAGTGCCTTGGAGGAGTTTGGTATCTCTAAAAATAAGACTAGAAGAGTGAAAACTTCCTAATGGAGACAACACAAATAGCAACCACTCTTTTAGAGGTCAGATCTTCTTGTTATTGTAGATCTTAACTTTGAATATCAGGCTATTGCTCTTTTCTATCTCTCTTGCCTAGCAAATATTTCAGTGCTCAGTGCGCAGTGGAACAATTTCAACAAGAGTGAGTGGATGTAGACCAGAGTGTCTTACAGCCTAATAAAAAAAAACAAATAGTTTTTGTTGTGAACAAGTTAATTTCTCCTCATACAGAGAGGAATTCTGAACACTTAGCCGTTGTGTGAAACAATTGCTTCAGCTCTTTGGATTTGGTGACATAGGTGTAGGGATAGTCTGCAGCAATAACTCATGGTGAGTGACCACGTCTTCTTGGAATCCTGAGTGAAGCATCTGTGTTCTTTGAAAAACATTGGCCTGAGGTATGAAATTCCAGTAAAAAGTTTTAGGTATTTATTAGATCAGATACTAAAACTCAAGTCTTCCCTTCCTTTTTAGTCACAAGCTAGTCAGTTCAATAGGTCTGTCTTTTGGATTCCCTCAATATTCAATTCTTTTTTGCAGTTTATTGCAAATTGTACTGCTGCTTCTGAAGAAGAAATGAGGCATTTCTCTTTGAAATATCCTGTAACATAATGATGGGTTTCCTTCAGCTTCTGTAACTGGTCCCACTGAAATGGAAGGTCTGTAGAGATACTTTGCTATGACTGCATTATGTAGTATGGAAGCATATGAAGCACTATCTTACTGCAGTGTAAGAGCTAAAGCTTCTTATATCTTCCTGGTGAAAAAACATTTGACAGGGAACAACCACTAATTAAAGTTCTGCGTATCTCCTCTGCTCAGTTAAGTCCTAGGAGCCCCAGATTATTTCAAATTCTGAGTGTATCTCACAGATGTGAGAGTCATTGATGCCAGTAGTGAAGTGAAGCACTCCAGGTCCGATAGAATGACTTTATACAGATTGAGCCACAATGTTCTTACAATTTTATATCATTCCACAGCCAAAAACATAGTTTATCTAACTAAGGCATGTGCTTGTATGTGTACACAGAACAAATATCCATGTTTCATTTTGATTTCATTAGTTCTTTCTGATGAAGATAGCTCTGTATCCTGTTCCCACACCATACCCAATTTGTGCAAGCAAAAAGTTGAGCATAAGTAATAATGAAAGTGCTACTTCTACTCTGTCTGATTTTCAGGCATTCCAAGTTTGAGGACTGTACCTCAAAAATGATATATAATAACCTCGATTTTCCTGACCTTGATGTGTTTTCTGTGCATTCAGAATATCCAGTGACTGTATACGGGGAACATTGTCTTCTCAGTTAGAACTGTAATTTTGAAGACCTTTTCATTTACAATAAGTCTGGTCTATTTGTATCCTTTCCCTTGTTCTTTCTTCTCCTTCATCTCTGCTGATTGCACACAGATACTAAGGCTCTCCACAGCAGAGTGGAAGTCTGGGAATCTCTTCTGTCAGTCTGAGGAAAGAAATTCTGAACTAATTCAAGTATTTTCAGAGTGACTAATAAATATGCAAGATTCCTATTAGAAGAAAATTAGTTGTTATCACCATGTTTGTACTTTCTGTGCAAGTGATTTTCCTGTATACTTCCTGAAGGGGAAAATGGTCATTTTAACTTGTATTTCATTTATATTTTCTATAGGAGTGAAAATGGAAGAATTTCTCCCTCCCGGTGCTAGTCTGAAATGCACAGTTTGTACTTACACTGCAGACTCAGTGATTAACTTTCATCAGCACCTGTTCTCGCATCTTACTCAAGCTGCCTTTAGATGCAATCACTGCCACTTCGGCTTCCAAACTCAGAGGGAGCTACTGCAGCACCAAGAATTACATGTCTCTGGCAACAAAATTCAGAGAGAAAGTGACATTGAACACTCTCCAAGTGGAAATGAAGAAGGTTTACAGCCAGCAACGGACCTGTTAAGCAGAAACGATGTTCCCCAGGGCCAAAAGACCATGCAGACTAAAGATGCAAGTTCTGATACAGAACTTGATAAATGTGAAAAAAAGGGTCCACTTTTTCTTCCAAACCAGAGGCCAGAAACACAACCTGCAACAAATAAGCAAAGTTTTTCATACACTAAAATAAAATCTGAACCATCTAGTCCAAGACTTGCCTCATCGCCAGTTCAGCCTAATATTGGTCCTTCTTTCCCAATGGGACCTTTTCTTTCTCAATTTGCTTTTCCCCAGGACATCACTGTGGTTCCTCAGGCTTCAGAGATATTAGCCAAAATGTCTGAACTGGTCCACCGACGGCTGAGGCATGGAAGCAGCAATTATCCTCCAGTAATTTACAGTCCTCTGATGCCAAAAGGGGCTACGTGTTTTGAGTGTAACATAACGTTCAATAATTTGGACAACTACTTGGTACACAAAAAGCATTACTGCAGTAGTCGATGGCAGCAGATGGCAAAGTCACCAGATTTTTCCAGCGTTCCAGAGAAAATGCCAGAAGCTGTAAGTCCCAGTAATGGTCAGAGCTCTATAAGCATCCTGAATACAGCACCTCACGCATCAGATCCAGAGAATCAGCTTCTGCAGACATCTTGCATAAACTCTTCAAATGTTTTAGATTTGATTGGGCCAAACAATAAAGGTCATGACAAAGACTTTACAGCACAAGCTAAGAAGCTATCGACTGCAAGCAATGGCGATGAGAAGATAAATGGTAAACCTTCAGATGTGAAAAATCCCAATAATCCTTTAGTAGAAGGGGAAAGTGATCCTAATAAGACTACATGTGAAGCATGTAATATTACTTTCAGCAGACACGAAACATACATGGTCCACAAGCAGTATTACTGTGCCACTCGCCACGATCCCCCACTGAAGAGGTCTGCTTCTAACAAAGTGCCTGCCATGCAGAGAACAATGCGTACACGGAAGCGGAGGAAGATGTATGAGATGTGTCTACCAGAGCAAGAGCAAAGGCCACCATTAGTTCAACAGAGATTTCTAGAAGTGACTAATCTTGGCAATCCTTGTACATCTACTCAAGAGTCAACAGAGAGCCTTGGAGAATGTTACCATCCACGATGCGATATATTTCCAGGAATAGTGTCAAAGCATCTGGAAACATCACTGTCTATTAACAAGTGTGTTCCAGTTTCAAAGGGTGATACCCCCCACTCTACTGTATCTTGCTTGGAGATGGATGTGCCAATAGATCTCAGTAAAAAATGCTTACCCCAGTCAGAGAGGACGTCCACCTCTCCCAAAAGGCTGCTGGACTACCATGAGTGCACGGTATGCAAGATAAGTTTTAACAAGGTAGAGAACTACCTGGCTCATAAGCAGAATTTTTGCCCTGTCACTGCCCATCAGCGTAATGACCTGGGACAGCTTGACAGTAAGGTGTTTCAAAACCCAGAAAGTGAAAGAAACAGCCCAGATGTCAGTTATGAAAGAAGCATAATCAAATGTGAGAAAAATGGAAACTCAAAACAGCCCTCTCCTAATGGAAACTTATTTTCCACACACTTAGCAACACTTCAAGGACTAAAAGTCTTTAGTGAAGCAGCCCAGCTTATTGCTACAAAAGAAGAAAACAAACATTTGTTTCTTCCACAATGCCTTTACCCTGGAGCAATAAAGAAAGCTAAAGGAGCAGATCAGCTTTCTCCATATTATGGAATAAAGCCAAGCGATTATATTTCTGGTTCTCTCATCATTCATAATACTGATTTAGATCAAAGCACAAATACAGAAAGTGAGTCTCCTAAAGGTCAGGCTCCTTCGAATGGCTGTGCTGTGCAGAAGAAAGAGTCTCTTCCGCTATTGCCAAAAAACAGAGGCATGGTAATAGTTAATGGGGGACTGAAACAGGAGGAAAGACCTGCAGCAAACCCACAACAGGAGAACATTTCCCAGAATCCCTCCCATGAAGATGGGCACAAGTCTCCTTCTTGGATCTCCGAGAATCCCTTAACTGCAAATGAAAATGTCTCTCCAGCAGTTCCTACAGCAGAAGAACAGTTATCTAGTATAGCTAAAGGAGTGAATGGGTCTAGCCAGGCCCCAAGCAGTGGAAAGTATTGCCGACTGTGTGACATCCAGTTCAACAATCTTTCAAACTTTATAACTCATAAGAAGTTTTATTGCTCGTCACATGCAGCAGAACATGTCAAATGAAACAACTGGTCACCTCTGGTACCTGTGTTTAGCATATTGTTCCATACAGTCTAAAGAAAGCTGTTTGAATTACATCTGGACAATCAGGAGATTTCACTATTGCTGAGTTGAAGACTTAAAGGTGTAATTTCATTACAGTCCATTAGTAAAGTGTATTATTGGTGCCATTTTCAAAAATATTTATTTATTTTACCAGCAGTATTCATAGCTGTAGTTATGTTATTTTTTATTTAAAAACTTTATATTAAAGTCATTTGTAATGTTATTGTATAGTTATCGTGTAGCACATATGGTTTGCACTGTATAGTAGATTTTAAAGAAAATAGTCACAAACAATACAGAAAAGCATTTTAGAAATAGCTTCAAAAGCACTTGTGTATCCTGATTTTTTTTCTTATATGCTGTTGCAGATATATATGTATATGCTAAAATATAACTTGCAAAGAAGTTTCAACTATGCTGTAAAGTTCGCCTTAAAATTTCAATTTTTTGAACAATTGGGCTCAGTTTGCACTTTATATTTTAGCAGATACAGTACCTTAGTCATTAGGCTTTGCATTTGTATGTAGCAGTATGTTTCTGTCCACTTTCTTAATCTGAAACGTACGTTAAATGAAGATGGCAATTCTTTTCTTGTATAGTACTTGTATTTTCTTTCGCTGATGCATCTCTGTCTCAATTTTTAAACCTTTGCTGTTAAATGCAATACTTTATAAAGAATGAACAAAATTACTGGAAGCAGTATTGTAAGTAATGAGGTCATATCAATCAGTTTTATCTTTTGAAAGGCACAGTCTAAAACAAAACCCTAAACTCAATGCTGCAATTATGAATCTAATTCATATATAAGATATATTTAAATATAAGAGTAGCAATACTGCAACTGGTGATCACAAAGATAATGTTCTACTTCTGATAGAAATAATTTCTCAACAAATGTTGTTACTATGCATGTATATGGATGGAATAAAATTCCAGATCATTGGAGATGTTTGGCAGTAATTTCTTTAAATTTGTTGGGTTTGTTTGTTTGTTTTTTTTTTGTTTTGTTTTTTGTTATTGTCGTTGTTGTTTGTTTGGTTTGTTTTGTTTTAAGGAGGATTCAGAGCTCACAAACTGCAAATAATCTCTTAGGAAAAGATTAACATTGTTCCATTTTCAATGGAAGCAAAGTGTTCAAAGAGAAAATGAGTACAAAGGATGCTTTCGCTTTGAGTGAGTCCTTGTTAACAGGTCACTAACACATCTAAGGCAACTTAGTGAACTAAAATTTAAAATGGGAAGGTCTGAAATCAAGAAGGCTGTTCCTTGTATTGTGAATAAGGACAGTGTATTTCCCCAGCACTTGTTCCATATCTCAAAAATTGTGAAACTACCTGTTTCACAATAACTATGGTACAATCCTTCATGTTTTTGGTAGTCATTAAGGAAAAGAATGAATAACATTTACTTATACTGAACAGCAGTTTTCTCCACTACTTCACTACATACATTACAGTTGTTTATTT
Source organism: Tragopan temminckii (assembly GCA_028571105.1). Taxonomy (NCBI): domain Eukaryota; kingdom Metazoa; phylum Chordata; class Aves; order Galliformes; family Phasianidae; genus Tragopan; species Tragopan temminckii. Next base: position 25,461 of record JAOWBP010062580.1, read on the forward strand.
TCATTTAAAAAAAAAATAAGTGTGTTATTGATGCATTTTTTATCCTATCATTTTGAAAGCAAAACTATAAACTGAATATGGCACATAAACGGCTGTAGTTAATTTAGTTCCTGTATGAACCTGAGAAACAGTGCAGAATCAGAATCATAAAAGGATGATATTTCAACTAAGCATCTGGAGTCTGGCATAAGGAGCTGTTATACCACCAGCATTCAGCAATCCTGCCCTTGTATACTTTGAAACTGAATTTGTCCTTTTGTATTTACAAGTGTGAGTAAACTGGTACATGTTGATTTTATGATTTTACATGGTCCAGTAGCAACAATATAAAAAACACTGTTATTTGCAGCTCTGATGATTAGCTGGGCTTCAAATAGAGAACACAGATGCTTAAAATTGTGCCTGTTCTCATTTTCAACAAAGGTAAGTGTATACATTAATTTCAGTAGGACCAAAATTTCATCCTATATCAAATATTTTGAATAATAAGTTTTACTAAGGATGAAAGGTGTTACAAACTCAAGCAGACTAAAATAGACCAATCGTTCACAATTATCAATTAAACATTTATTAGAAAATATCATACCAGTATATCTAAGACCTCACAGTATTTAAGACAGATGGTACATTTTTGACCTTTTTGCTGGCAAACATTATTTTCAAATCTTCATCATACAAAATTGGTTTAAAGAACCAAATGACTACATATAGATACATCTGCATTAAGCTGATTCTAAAAGATTAGTATGTATAGACAAAGCTTTTAGATGCAGTTGGTCTGAAAGCCACAGGTGGTATAATTTACAATTGCTAAGCTCTAGGATATGTCTACACCATGACAAAGTCAAGGATAGTATCAGGGTTGAAAGGAGTACCCAGCTGAAAAGTGGTGCCAAAAGGGAAAAGCATTACCATTAGTGTTTCTGATCAGAAAATGTTGAGAGTACCTAATTCGTTGCAGAAATAACTTAAAGCCTGTCATGCTGTATTATATTCTGCCCCCTTGCAAGTCCAATTTCTCTCACAACACAGAGTATACCTGGTTTTTCTCTTCATAACTATTTGGTTGAATGGTCCCATTTTTAAAAGTTCAGAACAAGTAGTCTATTCATATACAGGTATGGTGTTACTGAATTTTGCACACATTTTATACATTTTTCTCACTTCACTGGAGCATCTAACAACTCCGACACATGCTAAATCCCAAAGTTGTGTCATCACACACTCTAAAAGTAAAACCTTACGATATTCGCCAGTCATTAACTGTGAATAACACAGAGCTGATACAAACAAGTCCAGGATTCCTCAAACACCGTGGTGATAATTTCTTGGTATAGGTACTAAGGGATCAGACTGGGAAAAGTTCCCTCCTAAGTTTGTTGCCTAAACAGAAAGGGTCTCATGAGAGAAGTGGCAATTGGTGGTCATCCTGGGCATGGCAACCGTAAAGCAGTCAAGTATAAAATCTTTGATGATAGGAGGAAAATTGCCACCAAAACTTCAGCCCTGGATATGGAGAGAGCAGACTTCAGGCTGCTCAGGGAACTAGTTAGCAAGGTCCTCTGCAAAACTGCTTTTGAAGGCATGGAGGTACATCAGTGCTGATCACTTTTTCCTATTCCAGTGATTGGGTACTGAAACAGCATCCTCAGGGTAGTGGTCACAGACCCAAGCAGCCAGAGTTCAAGAAGCATTTGGACGGACAGCATTGTCCAGTTGCTTCTTGAACTCAGGTAAGCTCAGTGCTCAGTGCCATGACCCTTTCCCTGGGGAGTCTGTTTCAATGCCCAACCACCCCCTCAGTGAAGAACATTTTCCTGATACTCAACCTGAATGTGGTAGGCACATCCCAAACACAATCTGAGAGGATGCATAAGGTGATTGTTCCCTTGTACAGTAATGTTTTACCATTCATAGATAGCTAGATAGATATAAAAGAAAAAAAAAAAAGATCTATGTACTAAAAATTAAACAACAACGAAGTTGGAACCATCATCAAGTGAGGTGGAGCAGGGCTATTTTATTTTTCTATGAGTGGACATAGGCTGTGAACTAAAATCCACTCTGAAAACTGGGCTGAGGTGGAGCTCTGAACAGCTGAAAAAAGTGGCTTAAAGAAAATCATGTGAAGAATACAATGGAAGAACAATGACGTGGGAGCAAAGAAGATAAGGAGAAAGGGAGTAATCACTTTGTCAATCTGAAGAGTGTAATGTGGGTACTCTGATGGCTGCAGGACGCAGCAATTATAAGGCACAAGCCCTATGAAAATGCAATATATCCTATGAGGCCTGCTAAGATTGGCAAAAATGCTGACGAGAGAAAATCACAGAATCACAGAATCACAGAATGGCCAGGGTTGGAAGGGACCACAAGGATCATGAATCTCCAACCCCCCTGCCACATGCAGGGCCACCAACCTCCCCATTTAATAAATCTTTGAACAGTCATTCCAAAATGCTGAATATTGCCAATATAAAGATTCTGGTAGTTGCTACTTCCTTTTCCTGAAGGTTGACACTGAAGAAGGGAATTACAATTCTCCCAGCTTGCCAGATCGTCTTCAAAGCTGAGGCACTGGGCTACCAGGAGCTGTCAGAAAAGACATGGCAGACAACAAATGAGTCCAACACTACTGCAAATATGGGAGAAGTCAGATACTCAAACTTCAACTATGTTAGACTATGAGCATGTCTGAAGTCTCTCATCTGAAGTCTTCTGCATAGGTCACTGACAATGCTTTGAGTCCAGAACCTTCAGAGACACAGCAAAATAAATTAGAATGAATTAGAATAATGAAGAATTAGAATGGAGTGAAGTTAGAGCGTGGGGCAGGGAAGTGGGCAGAAAATCTGCACACTCATGTAATTAAGGCTTCTTCAAAATACGAAGGTACATGATAAAAGAATTGTAACTACAAGCATGGGAGAAGAACTTTTGTGCTTGGGTGAATAGAAAACCTTAATTCTGATGTTTGCAGCTTCTAAATACTTGTTTATCCTACTCCATCCACACACATACATATAAAACATATACAGAGAGATCAACAGCTCCAAAAGAGGGCAAGAAGCTATAAAAAGTTAGATCAAGCAGATGAATGAGGTGATTAGACAAAGTTGTATAGTTCCTCATCTCCTCCAGTTATGTCTCTTTGTTAGGGCTCTTACATCCCTCATTTCTTGAAACTCACTTCTCTCTAAGTGCTAGGCACCTTACTTGGAAACTTGGTCAATTGTCAGGCCTTGCATCAAAAGACTTCCTTGTGGGAGAACTTCATGAGTGGATGGGATGGACACAGCTGATAACTTTAATGCTCACTTTTTACAAATAATAATTCATCCACCAAGCATGGCTTGCCGATTCATTGGACATGGGAGCGTTAACTAGCTCCCGCGCTATCAGGACAATCCCAACATTTATGCAAGGACAGCTATGGGGATGGAAGAGAGTTAGCATTTACTGCTTGTCCCCTCCAACCCATGCCACTCTGAAAAACATGGTGAAAGTCGCTGAACCAAGAGAGGAAGACACTAGGGACTTCAAGATTTGCAACTTGTGGAGAAGGGATTTGAGGATTGTGTCCTCATGGAGGTTTATAGCATTTTACATTGAGCAGGCATTGGGAAAGTGTTGTTCTATCAGCAACAGATGCTTATCTTCAGTGTTACAAATCTTGATGTGCAGTATGCTTTTGTGAATTATTTCAGAAATCCCATTCTTTTTATGAGAAATATCTTTTCTGGAAGGGTAATTTTGATATTAGCTCAAAAGAAAAGATTTGGCAAAGTTTACAGAAGTTTTTAAGATATTTGTGTACTGTATATGTAGCATCAGAAAAATACATCCAAATCTTTCATCTCATCTTATGGAACTAAATGTTACAACTACATGAGAGATGTTGACATGATGCCACTTTTTTTAACTTTACTGTGCTGGATGGTGCCACTGTCCCTTTGTAATGGCCACTTCACAGAAGAAGAAATAGCCTGTGCTCTGTGGGAACCTCCTCCTTAAACAACATTGTGTTTCTTCTTCCCTAAACATCAAAAGATATCATAGATTATATCTGCAATATGAGATGTGATACTGCCATTCACGATAGAAAAATAATATCAAATATTCAGCTTGCAGATATCCATCATACTTCTCTGATATAAAATTGCTGTGCATACTTGCCAGCCACTTATTATATAAAGTAATAATATTCATTTTTGCATTTACTTTAAGATCACGATAAACACAATTAATACCTATAATCAGCGAAGTTAAAAAGCATTCATTGTTAGATAACAAAAGTGGCAGTTTTCTTTCCCGAGGAAAGAATTCCAAACTTTTCTTATTTTCAGATAAGACTAAAGAAAAAAAAAAAAAGTTGTAAGTTGTGCAACTTTGTCCAGTGACACTCATAAGCCACTATTCTGGACTCAGGAAAATCCCATTTGAATTCATTGCCAGCGTGGAGAAGCACAGTTCAAGCACTTTCTTTCGATGTTCAGAAGCAGAAGTAGAATGAGAGATACGATGCAGGTTCAGATAAAACTAAATGACTTGTTTCGTTATAGTAAACAGTTGGATGCAAAATGCAGCATTCTGAAAACGTGTATTAGCCTGCTATCTGATGTTCTTTTAGAAATTGAGATGAGGTAAAGTTAATACTCTGCTGAGTACCAAAACCTCTTCTCTGTGGAGTATTACCACTGCCGTTAACAAATCACTCATAAAAATGCAGGTCAGGCATTTGGAACCTACATCTAATACTAACAGAAGTCCCATTGAAATGAATTATGGAATTGCTCACTCCAGTTGCAATGTCTAGGAGTAGATAAAAGGGAATATGTTTCTGTGACCTTTATACAGGTTCCCCTGCATTTATACACTATGCAATACAGCTTCTGCTGAATGTGATACCAGTGGCTGCAGAGTAGGGGTCGTTGGTTCTTCAAAATTACAGGGGAAACATTGAGAAATGGAGGCGTGTCCAAGAAGTCTTTGTATGGCTGAGACAATATCTCCCAGCATGAAAACTCCATGGCCACACTGCGAAGCATCTCTGAAGTTGCTCCATGTTTGAAGACAGTGCGATTTAGAGCCAATGTTTATAGTTTTAGTAGGTTCTGTCATATTCTGTTTCCCAGTAACCAAAAAAGTCCATTTTCACTTTCCCACTTCCAGTGGTCTTATTAACACCACTTCTTTCTACTGCTGTTTCTTTTCTCTTGCTCCTTTTTCACATTCCCTCTTCACCCTGTTCTCCTGCTTATCTTCAGTCAAGCCTGCTACTCCACTGCACCCAATCCTCAAGAAAACAAAGAGAAAGGTAACAAATCCCCAGAACAACACCAGAAAAGTAAAAGCAAAGTTCACCACCAGATGTTACCCTGATCATTGCAGGCACAGATTGTAAGGTTGCCTCCAATCTCACTTGAATTTAATTCCTATATTGACTGCAACAAACAAGATTAATCTCCATGAAGCAGGTTTAAACCCTAACTTGTAAAGCTGACAGTCATCTCTTCTCCACATCTCTCCAGTTCCCAGATTCAGAAAGTGTATTTGTAAGAAAAAATAAGCAAGGTGAGCAAAACTTTCAGATCTGAATTTTGACAAATTTGGAAATGTTTGTACTTAAATTCAAACTTGGACCTGAGCTGATCGTTGTTATGATATAGCAAGAGCTATGTGACAAAATATATAAGCATGGTTTGGGAGAAGGGTAGTTTTGTGTATGAATGTTCATCAAGAAAAACAAATCCCATTTTGTATATATGTAAATTTACTCTGAAGCAGTTATTTGGGAGATGTGCTCATTTATAGGAATGCATCAAAACAAAGACTGACAAAACCAGCAAACAAATCATCAGGAATATAGACTTCAATTTTGTTTTTGAATAATTTATTTGCAGCTTTATGAAAGGCCAGTTACTAAAATAATTAATTTCATTAAAGAAGTTGGAATTCCCATGCAGACAGAGTCCTCTACCAAGAGAATTACTCCATTGAGTTGTAAGAGCATGACCAGTGTTTGCTCTACATAGGATTTAATTTTTTCCCTTGCTGTTGTTTGTGGTGGCACAGGATCATCCACAGCAAAGGGACATTACATGACACTAGTACTGACATATGTGACAACACTTCATGGTGCATCTTAAAAATTCACTGTTTGGGAACCAGTATGCATCTACAGACATTTATCTCAGTGTCTACTCAGGTCTGTTTGCACAGCTCATTATGCCCCCTCTGTCTAATGGACTCTTAGATAAGCAGAGAGCAGGCACACAAAAGTGACATCTCCCATTACTACATCATCACAGTCTGCAACTTCCAACACTTTAAATCCCCCTCAGACAATCTAAGATGTGCCTCTTCTTATGTTGTCTGAGGGCAACTGCTCCTTGCTCTCAGCAATGATATCTTTGGCAGATTTGAATGTCATTGCTGATTCAGCTGCAGCAATACAGAAAAGGCTTCCTCACATTTCAGGAACATTGCCCTGTCAGTTTGAAGGGCAGATGAACCACTTTTCATAGATCCATCGGTTTGTTCTTCTCAAAAATTTTTAAAATGTGCTCTACGAATGTATGGAGCTGCTACATACTCTGAGACATAACGAGGGTTTCCTAAGACCCTTTGAGTCTCTCCTCACAAAATGAGCTCATTCAGGAAATTTAAGGTCACATTCAGTGTGTCAGCATAACTACACAATGTACTGTGCAGATGTCAATACCTGGTTTTAGGGAGAATAATCACTAACACACTGGTGAAATCTTACTGGTTCAACCATGAGCAGTACAGATTCTGAGAAGCAGATATGATTAAATGAAAAACATTCTTTTTCACCCATTAAGGATTATATGAATGCAAATTTTCCATATTTAGTGGTGATTAATGTTTTCTTCCTAGGCAAATAGTCGAGTTTAAACATGAAGCATAAAAGTTCTATATCTCTGATGAACTACATTTTATTTCAGTGCAAAATATTTAAAGATAATCATTAAAAACCAACACACCAACTTCAAACTTCTTCTGTATTCTGTGTAACAATTTTCAGAAGGTTGAAATATTTTCAATATAAAAATCACAAGTATGCCATACCTCCGTGCTATTCCAGATGCCTGTTCAGCCTTTTGAATAACAAGAGGTCAATTTAATCAAGTCATCGTGGCAGACAAATGTAATGATATACCTGCACTGCAAGCGTCTATTGTGTTTGGCAGGTGATTGTGTAGTGGTCAGGCAAAGAGCAGCTTTGCATGGAGTAGGATATATACTTTATTGTTGGGGTTCAGGGAAAGGATTACATTTGAATTGCTGGCATGTGATTGCCTAAGAAAAAGCAATAATGCTCTTGTAGAGGTGAAATGAAAGGCCTTACTTACCAAGATTGACTATTTCTCAATAGCTCATCCTCTAAACTTTTCCTAACGACAATCTGAATGCCAGCTGGAATCTTGAGCAGGGATAAATGAGTTGTGAAGAAAACAGTGACGACTGCCTTGAATTTGAAAGTGAATTCCAATTTAGCAGTGTTCCTGTTTTTGCTGTTGTTGGCAGACCCCTATATGTTTTACAATGGAACATAAGGTTTACGTGTAACACTAATGTTTGATATGAACATTTTCTAGACCTGATGTGCTGACTCCATTTTCTAACTTTCCTCTGAAGAAGAGAAGCTGCTCTCACACTGGTGAGTGAGCTCAGGAGATACTTGTGAAAGTATCTTAAACAACATAAAACAGATATCTGGCTTTGAATGGTATTTGTTTGCCTTGTATTGAATTATAAAAACATCTAGGTTCAAAAAGACCTCCAAAATCACCAAGTCCAACCATCAACCTGATCTACTGAGTCCCAACACTAACCCGTGTCCCTTACAGCTCCATCCACTCATGTCTTAAATAACCCTTGGCTCCACAAAGGACCACCCAAAAATCAAATCCTATTTCTTAAATCATGTCCAAATGCTTCTTGAATTCTGGAAGGTTGGGGCCATGGTCACTGCCCTGTGCAGCCTGTTTCTGTGTCCAACCACCCTCTGGTGAAGAACCTTCTCAGTTTTAGGGGACACACCTTTAGCCTCTTCCTCAGTTATAGGACACACCTTTCAGAAGAAGCTGGAGGAATCATGGGAAAATACTTTGGGAGACAAGAATATCCTTTCTGGGTACTTCTTGTATACTTGCATTACCTCTTCTTTAAAGTTTCAGTCAGATCATTCATAAAACACTTAAAGAGTGAAAGAAATTCACAGAACTAAGTTTGAGCAATTTTATTTAAGAAGGTGAATCAAGAATGGAGAGAAACAAAGGCAAAATTAATTGAACATGTCTTTTAAAGAATACCCCAAGTGCTGCACGCAGATTTCCATTACCATAGTGATTTTAAAGGTATTCTGTATGCATTTAAAGTATGGTTTAATAATAATAACTATAACTAGCTCTAACACCTACAACTTCCAAGTAATTGGGTGCTGCATTTACTTATCCACATGTGAAACACATAACATAGGAATTGTTTAATCTAAACTGTTCTGTCCATGCATTTTAGATCTGTAAGGCTCATTTCTTAGGTAACGCGTAACAGAAGATACAAAATACCATATTTGTATCATGAAAATCTCATAAACACCTGGAAAAAAACTTGGGATCTTTCTATGCGGTAAAGCATGGTGTGTAGGTAATCAACCTAGGGAAATCTGTGCCGAGGCAAGTCAAAGGACATTGATATACATTATATTTTCAAGTACAGAAATCATTCCAGGATTTTGGCTCTGTATTTCTCAAAGCTGATTTCAGTTCATAGTTCTAATGATCAGCAATTGCCTCAATTTCCCTTTGCAAAGAAACACTTTATGCTACTTATACAGTGTAAAAAAATGATGAGAAACGTGGCTGCATCTTCTGTCATTCTTTCTACCAGGCTGCATAGGATATGCTTGCCTACACTGCCTGTCTTCACTAGAGTTTCAGTAAAACCACAAAATAATTTTTACTTCCCACAGTCCCATTCTCATCTGGAGATTGCCCTCATCAGCCATTAAAAACTGCCATTGGAATCTGAGCTCTTCTCAGAGCACTGTTTAGACCTTTTCTTGGAACTATATGAGGAATCCATGACTATTTCTTAGCTCTGGTAATTTCAGGGAGATTTGGAATGCAAATAAAAATGTAAATTATTCCTATAATGTGTCATAGCATAGGCCATACTGATTAGCTTTTTTCCCTGTCATATCCAAAGTGACAGCAAAATTGGTTCAGTTACAGGCAAATACTTCTAATCAGTGTATGTCATGTGGGAAGGGAGGGGTTAATCTTTGTTCTTTACAAATTGTCATGAAGATATTTTATTTTCAAAGTAAATGACAAAAAAGCCCACATTGTATATTGTGAGTTTGATCAGAAGGCCTATCAATCAGGTAATTCAGTTTCCAATTAAGAGACAAACTAATACTGATAAATTCACATTTTTCCCCTCATTCTTTAATCTGACTTTTATCTTCTGTGAATGACATTGGACATATATAGTTATCCAAAATGAATATTTTGTTTATGTATATGGATTCTTCAGATCGCCCGCATTAATGACTCTTAACCTTTAAACTGATTTATAAACATGTAAGAATAAAATGTCAGCATTCATTTGTCATCTTGCAGTAAACTGTCAGCATTCGTTTCTCAGCTAAAATAGAAGATCTGTCTAAGAATTTACATTAGGCTTTGTAATCAAACTAGATTAACACCAGTGCAGCTCAGCATGAAAACTTGATATCGAGTATACACGCTCCATTAATACCTTAATATACATTCCAGGCTACATCTCACCATGATCTAGTATATTCAGTGGAACTTGTTGCTGAAAAAATGACTGGCTCATGTAATCTCTTCGTCTAACACATCAGCATAATGCTACACTGGTCTATAAAAGGAAAGGGACAAAGTTTTAAAGGATAAATGCTGGACGTTGGCAAGCAACGGTGCATACTCATGACAAGAGAAAACTGAAATGAATGGATCTTGGCTTGAAAACTCATGCTCCACTTCTGTTGACCAAAACATGAGAGATAAAAAAAGTATATCTGTTCCTAATTCAAATGGGACATTTCCCAGGGAGTTTCATGGTACCATCCTTTCAGCTGGCAGTTAGATTTCTGCAAATGTTCTGATAACCACTTAAGCTGAGTTACTGCTCTTTTGATTGATTCTGTATGATTCTGTAAGAGTGGTGAGGTACTGGAACAGGCTGCCCAGAGAGGTTGTGGATGCCCCGTCCCTGGAGGTGTTCAAGGCCAGAT
>JAOWBP010062606.1:0-25526 GCA_028571105.1 Tragopan temminckii
TGTAAAAGAAGCCAGTGCCTAGATGCCAGATAAACCTGCAGCAAAGACAAATATATAGACATGATCATCTTGTCCTATCTGGTGGAGAGAGCACATATAGGCACCCAAAAAGGATTTGACAGATAGACAAGGTGACAGTATTTCTGAACTAAAAGATTGGAATACTTTTGTAGTGACTTTGTTAGAGTCATAAAAAAGACAAAATGCCCATTTCTAGAAGATGCGTGCTGGTGTTGTTATTGCCATCTTGCAAGGCGATAGCTACACTTGCATATTACTTACAGTGTAGGTTTATTTCTCAGTGTTCCGGATACATTTATCATATACTGCTGAATAGCTAGTATCCACTTTGAGCAAAAGAACAGCTTTAAATGTCTTTGCTTATCCAAATCTTCTCTCACTGCTCCTCTGTTGTGCAAGACAGAACACTTGTTCCAGTGGAACAAGCGTTTATTCCTAGCAAACACAGAACAAATTCTTCTCAGTCTTGGAAAAGAGAAGCTTGTAGTTATTAAAAAAAGATAGAGAAGCAAAAATGAAAACTGGGTCACTGATGTGGCAGAAGAAAGAAATTGCTGAGACCAAAATAAAAAATAAAATCAAAGTTGTCCCAGGCTATGTTACAGAAAGGATGAACAGCAAAGATCTTCAAAAGAGGGTAGAGATTACATTACTGTGCTACACCATGATTTCTCTGAGCTGCCAAAGGGCTGGAAAATTCAATAGCTCCTCTCCAGAAAAAAAGAGACATTATAGCTGGGCAGCAGAAGATTATTACCTCCAAAAGTATAAACTCTTATGCTGATGCTTCCCAGCAAAGAACAGAGCTGGGCTGGCGGGTTTCAAATATAAACTCATCCTGTCTGTTTAATTCTGCTCTTATTTATTTATTTAACTCTGCTCTTTTATCTGGCGTTAACTTTAATGTAATATTGAAGGCTCTGTTTTTTAATAGCATCATAAGTGTAAATGTAATACTTATATAATAATGATAATAAATCAAGAATGTACCAGAGTCACTGCAATAACTAATAATAACGTTAAGACAGTGTATGATTATTCCAAAGTTCAGTACCTTAGAGAGTTAATTAAGTCCTAAGTTAATTGGCAGCGATCTTATTTCTAGACAGGAAATGTAGCTGATTATCTTGTTTATGCTTAAACAAGTAACTGAGATCATAATAAGACTTTTTGGTGTATTATTGATTGATTTACAATTTCCTAATTAATTTTGATTGACTTTCAAGTATCTTGCGTTTTGACTTAATTCTTTACTTCTGGGAGATGCATCTACTGACAAGACTGTTGGCTAGTAGCATAGGGCCACGGTGTCTATTTTCCCTGTATGAAACACATGGTTTTCACAATTCTGCTGTACTTTTAGGATGCTATACAGCTCCAGATGAAGACTCTGTGGCAAAAAGCAAACCAGCTTATTGTTTTCATAACATCATACCTACCTTTATTTGTCATAAGGCACACACAGATGCCAAGTTGCATTTAATTATTCAGACAAGCACTGCTATCATGTGTTCTTATTGTTAACATTACCGTTTTAATGCTTCAGGAAATGATTAATTTTTAAAATTAGTTAATCAGTACATATATGAAAAACAAACCCAGGTAATGTTTTCCACATTAGCATTAAAAGGAAGAAAAGCAATCCTTTACAAAGCAGTTTTGTTCCACCGCATCCTGCTTTGCTTCTTTTCCAAGTCTAAGTGGCTTCTCCCCACACATCCTTGTCCAGAACCATCTGACCAACCAAATTTAGTGTTAAAATTTGATTCATGTGCATGAATGGGCCCAAAGGATCGCATCTCTGGTGAATAAATTCTTATACTGCACAGCCACACAGTGTTCGATAAAATTAGCTGCTCATTCGCCTTACCTTCTTAAGCCAGCATTTAGGCAACAAGCAGTGAAGTCGGTGGTGATGGTGGGTGATGATGCACAAGGGATACTGACAACCAGAACAGGGTTGAAGTGGGTAACAGTGCCACTGCTGCAGCCAGAGATGCCAGAAGAGCCCTGTGCTTCTGCTGTCAATGCACAGATTAGCCCAGATAGAATGATAGGTCTAAATGATATACAGGAAATTCATGCTTGATGGTGTCATAGAATCAGAGACAGCAAACCAGTTCCAGGAGAATAAATTTTGAGCTGAGAAAAAGCAAGACTTTTTAAAAACAGAAGTGCAAATTGAAACAGTAGAACAAAGAAATGCAATATGGATGTATTTCAAACCTCCACCACTCAGGCAGAAAATAACTGAGACTATGTTTTTGGCTGTGGGTATAGAGCAGTCCCAGAATGGAAGAAATGCTTTCCTCCTTTTTTTTTTTGTGCCCCTTCAAATTAAATTGTCATCCCCCTGCCACACACACACACACACACAGTTTGAAACAAAATTGACAAACTCAGGATTTTTTTTTCTTCCTTTGCGTTAATACAGCTGTTTTCACTTAAACAAAATATTGTGAAAATTTTGAAATTCTTCTTTACATTGTTGCAAAACTCTTCTCTTGATCAGGCTTCATCATCTCTCTAGTTTCCTACTCGCTTCAAGTCCCACTTCAGTATCCCTTAAGTACCACTGTCTTAGACTACTCCCATTTTGGGCCATGTGATTCATAGCAATGCATTTGTTTTCAGTTTTATCACAGATCATAGAATCATAGAATGGTTTGAGTTGGAAGGGACCTTTGTGTAAATTACTCTGCCCTGTCCCCCTTTGCAGTCAGCTCAGTACTCCCAGCATCACCCATGCTAACAATGATGGAAGGTGGAAGCTATCCATTGAAAAAACACTCATTTCAAGAATTATACAGGCTGATATACTGCACTTGTCTCCCGTGGAAAGGCAGAAGTTTCCTAGACTGAGCTACTCCAGAACTTGCAGCATTTTGCAGGTAGGGACCCCAGTGCTGAGGAAAGGCTGTGATTGGGCTCAGCATCTCATGTGCCTCATAGGAAGTTACACCTCTGCAGAACTGCGGGACCAGTTCTAATTTGCTATATGCCTTTTGCTGCTATCTTATCTGGAATGCAAGTTCATCTGTTTAGGGAACTACACCAAGATACGATGGCCCTAGAAATATTGTGAGAGGGTTCAGGAATAAATGGAGCAAAGAAAAGCTTGCTTTTTTCTCTTGCCGTCTATTCTTTTCCATACAATAACTGTCACAACGGCGCCCTTCAAGTCTAAAAAATCTGCTGCTTTCTTTCCCCAATTGGAGCCCAAATTTTAAAGTACTCATGGTGAATGTTTCTTTCACTAGCTTCTTTGGTATACTTTTAGATGCACGCTGTACCAACATCTGTCATTAGCAATTTGCTCCCTCCCCACCTGATATTTAAATCCTAATATCAAGTCTACACCTCTCACTCTCAAAACTTAGCCAGGATTCTTAAAATTATTATTATCTTTTTCATCAAGTTCAAGCAGATGAAGAGACAAAATTTTAGTGTCCATTTCCAAGTCTTTACTTTTTAATATCAGAGAAAACTCAACCTCCTTCTTCCCAACCAGAAAATATGATCTTATAAAACTCTTAGGACTGCAAACCAAAAAAGCTTCAAAAATCTATTGTTTTAAATTAAGTTTTATTCTTCTAGCAAGTAACATCTTTCCTGCAAGATAACACTTAGGACACACTGATAATAAGTTGTTATCAAGCTTTGCTTTCGTACTTATCGATGTCACTATTCAGTGTGTAAGATATTTAAGCTGATTGAAATAATTCCCTAAGTAGAATGATTAAGAAAAAACCTTCTTGATTTATCTGCAGGTGCAAAGCACATGTGCACCACCCAACCATGCGAAGCAGAGGAGCCAGGGCTGACCAAGGCAGCCAGAGCCAGCTGCGTGCTGCTGCTCCCCAGGCACAGGGTGATTCAGTGGTGTTCCTTGGGGTTTGTTAGTTGTGATGAAGCATCCTGCCAGCACAGCCATGTGACACTGGTGTTTTTTCTGGTGGAACTGAGAGCAGGGTCTGGCTTAGGTTTGGCTTGATCAGGCTTCATTTAAGTTACTGCTGCTCCCCATACATCATTTAAAGAATATTTGACTATTTGTATTAATGAAAGCAAGAAGCTAGCACAAGGTAGGAAACGGAAACTAGAAAAGTATAACAAATATATGTCCAGAGGAGGGCCATGAAGATGATCAGAGGGCTGAAGCATTAGGAAATTGAGGTTCTTCAGCCTAGAGAAGAGAAGACTCTGGGGGGATCTTATAGTGGCCTTCCAGTACCTGAGGGGGGCCTTCAGAAAAGCTGAGGAGGGACTTTTTCTAAGGGTATGTAGCAACAGGATGAGGGAAAATGGCTTTAAAGTGAAAGAGAGTAGATTTATACTAGTTATTAGGAAGAAATTCTTTAGTGTGAGGGTGGTGAGACACTGGAACAGGTTGCCCAGTGAGGTTGTGGATGCCCCATCTCTGGAAGCATTCAAGGCCAGGCTGGATGGAGTTTTGAGCCACTTGGTTTAGTGGGAGGTGTCCCTGCCTATAGCAGGGGGTTGGAAATAGATTTTCTTGAAGATCCCTTCCAATCCAAACCATTCTATGATTCTACGTAGTACTGGGAAGTGTTTCTGTACACCTTCACCCTCTGTGCCAGGTCATGCTGCATAGGGAGCCCATGTTATTTAATTTAGGACAGCCTGGACACGGCAATGCAACAGGAACTTCTGTATTTCTTGTCCTGATTTTTATGGCTTATTTAAAAAATAATAATAAAAATCACCTAAATTATACACCCCTGTATTTCCTGGTTGATGCCCTGTGGTGAGAAGACTGCAATTAGTGTTTCTTTGGAGTAAACATCTTTCTTCTTGCCTACTCAATGTATTCTCAATTAAAAATATATTAATAACGACGATCCTTGGCTACACTCATTTAAGTAAAATGAGTGCCAAGTGGTACAGAGCCATCCTTTTCTGAAGAGATATAAAATGACTGGAGATCACTGTAATGATCTGGTTATTTTCTGCAGCAATGAATGCACTGTGATGCTAACCGTTACCAATACATTTCAGTTTGCTCCTGCTTTTCTTGATCATAAATGGGACTTGAAGCAAAAATATATAATTCTTGTGTGGTATACAATCCTTAACAAAACTAATACCCCACTGAAAAATGCCATCCAGTTTACGAGCAGTGTCCTCTGGGTAAAAACCAAGAGGAAACACAAAAGTACAGAAGCAAAAGAAGTTGAAGCAGCTTTGCCTGAAATCATTTATGTTAACAATCATGTGGTAAATAATAACTAGGACTGTCACTGTCACTGCCTTCTTTTTTGTTGTTGTTGTTTCTTTTAATAGGATGGGGAAAAAAGACAGGCTTGTTGGGGTCACCTGATTTCATCAAAAAAAATACAGGTAGTCTCTCAGTCAAGAACAAACCATCTCTAGCAAAGAATTTTAAGAACTGTTGCAGGAATCTCATTCTGTACAGCCCTTTTCCTGTGTTGAGGGTGGGAGGGGAGGAAGCAACTTATGATCACTCTGCAAAATAAAAGTACTACCTGAAACTATGTATGTGTAAAAAGCTCTTATCAGCTGCTTGCAATAGGCTTTAGGATCAACTTGATCAAAAGCCCAAACAGGCTCACTGGGGCACAAAAGCATCAGCTGTATGGCCCATGCTCCCAGGATGGGGTGCCTGTAAGCAGCTCTGATTAGGACACCTCTTTTGAAGTGACTATGCTTCAAATCGTGCCGCATCTCAGTTTAGATTCAACAAAAAGGAAGCCCATTTGCCTACTCTGGAGCATCACTGCAGCGCGAGCCAGGATGTGCAGCCTGGCCAGGCTGGAGCTGATCTGAAATAAGTGCTTGAAGCCTGTGCAAGGCTGGTTCTGGGTGGCCAGCAACAGCCGGTTTGCTCAACCTTTACTGCATGTTACAAAACTTAATGCACATTGTGTGTGGGCAGGGAATTTCAGTTCTGAAGGGGAAAGGCATGGGCTGTCATCCTGTGCTCTAAGATGAGCCAGCAAGGAGTAAGACTGGTATGGCTAACGGAGCTTTTGCTGATACTCTGCCATTGGAAGAAGAGACAGGCAACTTGAGAAGAGTACAGGGATGTTGCTAAGACACATAGGGAAAACTAGGTGAAAACCCAGCAAAAATTTAATCTGGCCACAATTTTTAAAGAAAATAAAAAATGTTTTTACAAAAATATTAACAGCATGAGGAGGGCTAAGGAGAATCTCTATCTTTTATTGGATGCAGCAGGGAACATTATCACCAAGGATGAGGAAAAGACTGAGGTTCTCAATGCCTTCTTTATTTCTGTCTTTAATAGTCAGACCAGTTATCCTCAGGGTACTCAGCCCTCCGAGCTGGAAGACAAGGATGAGGAGCAGAATAAACCCCTACAGTTGAGGAGGAAACAGGTAGTGACCTGCTACTCGACCTGGACTGTCATAAGTCCATGGGGCCGGATGGGATCCACCAGAGGGTGCTGAGGGAGCAGACAGAGGTGATTAGCCAAGCTGCTTTCTGTCAGCATTCTTGGTCAACCAGTGAGAACCCAGAGGATTGTAGACTTGCCAGTATGATGCCCATCTACAAGAAAGGTTGAAATGAGGATCTGGGGAACTACAGGCCTGTCAGCCTGACTCTCAGTATGGAGCAGGTCATGGAGTAGATTGAGTGTGATCACAAAGTACATACAGGACAATCAGAGGATCAAGCCCAGCCAGAACTGGTTCATAAAAGGCAGGTCCTGTTTTACAAACCTGATCTCCTTCTATGACCAGGCTGTGCATATAATCTACCTAGACTTTAGTAAGGCCTTTGACACTGTCTTCCACAGTATTCCCCTGGAGATTCTGGCAGCTTGTGACTTGGACAGATGTATTCTATTGGTTAAAAATGGTCCAGAGGGCCGGACCCAGAGAGTAGTGGTGAATGGAATTAAATCCAGCTGATGACCGGTCACTAGAGGTGTTCCTCAGGGGTCGATATTGGGGCCAATCTGGTTTAATATCCTTATTGATGGCCTGGATGAGGGCATTGAGTGCACCCTCAGTAGATTTGCAGATGACATCATGCTGGGAGGAAGTACTGATCTGCCTGAGGGTAGGAAGGTCCTACAGAGGGATCTGGACAGGCTGGATAGCTGGGCTGAGGTCAGTTGTATGAGCTTTAGCAAGATCAAGTGCCAGGGCCTGAAATTTGGTCACGGTAACACCAACCAACACTACAGGCTTGGGGCAGAGGGGCTGGCAAGCCACATGGAGAAAAATGATCTGAGGATGTTAGCTGACAGCTGAGCATGAGTCAGCAGTGTGCCCAGGTGGCCAAGAAGGACAATAGCATCATGGCTTGTATCAGAAGTAGTGTAGTCAGCAGGACTAGAGAGGTGATTGTGCCTCCGTACTCAGCACCGGCAAGGCCACAGCTCAAGTGCTGTGTTCAGTTTTGAGCCCCTCACTACACTGAGCCCATGAGGTGTGTCCAGAGATGGGCAACAAAGTTAATGAGGGATCTGGATGATAAAACTTATGGGGAACAGCTGAGGGAACTGGGATTTTTCAGGAACTAGGGGAAGAGGAGGCTCAGGGGAGATCTTACTGCTCTCTACAACTACCTGGATGGCGGTTGCGGTGTGGTGGGAGTTGGCATCTTCTTCCAGGCAACCAGCAGTAGGATGAGAGGTAATGGTTTTAAGTTACACTTGGGGAGGTTCAGATTGGATATTAGGAAAAAACATTTCCAGAGTGGTGAGGCACTGGAACAGACTGTTGTAGAGTCATGGTCCCTGAAGGTATTCAAGAAACATGGAAATGATGCATTTAGGGACATGATTTAGTGGGCGTGGTCGGGATGGGTTGATGGTTGGACCTGATGATCATATAGGTCTTTTCCAACCTTACTGCTTCTATCTGCATACATGTATCCTTTTCTATGCAAAGAAATATCTCTGGGTTTTCAGGCTTCAGGATGGAGTCTTCTAGTGATTATAACATGGGTTTTTTTTCTGTTTGTTTTTAATTAGAAATTTCTTTCAACTCTGATGATAACTTTCCAATTGTTGTTTCGTAGTTCATTTCCCCCTCTCCAGCCATGACTTAGCTCATTTACCCATCTCTTTCTCAGTCATGCTTTGATGTTTTGGCTAATTTCAGCAGCTTCTCTGATTTCTTCATGTTGCTGAGGTCCCTCCTCAAGCTAGTTTGTGAGTCCCAAGTCTTATTATCCAACCTCTGTTTCCTCCTGTCCAATATTCAGTTGTTACAGTCATATACATCTGCTATCTGCAAATTAACATCAGCACTTTTCTTCAACACTTTGTATTTCCAGCTCCTCTAAACTTCTTATTTTATATCACTGTTCTGCAGATTATATATTGAATAAAGGAGTAACTACTTCTTACTGCTTTTGTGCATATGAATAATCAGAGAAATTTTGGGGGCAGCGAATGAGGAATTAGCTGTTCTATAAAAGGCTCCTAAAATGTATTTTCAGTTGCTACCAGTTAAAATCAAAGAGACAAAATTACTTTTTTTCTGCTTAAATATTTAATTGACTTTTCCTAGAACACAATCTTCTTTTCTCCTTTAATCTAAGGCATTCTTGATTTTTCCTAGCTACACTATGAGGCATAATTTATAGATCTAGAGTTGTTCAGTGTATTTATAAAGAGCAGCTCACGGTAACGTTAAATGCATTTTAGTGTATATATTCTATGTACATAGACTAGTGCCCAGGAACTTTGTAGCAAAAGAACTGAATCTGACTCTGTGTCCGACATGCCTGTCAGCAAGTTCTGCATTCGCAGTGCTAAATGACACCCATATTCTAGCTACCCATGGCTTCATGCAGCCCACAGACATTAACTGTTCCATCTAGAAACAAAATTGAGAAAGGCATCTGGGACTGTGGGTGGAGAGGGAGGCACGCTTATTGAAATTCATGCAGTGCTCTGCTTGATTCTCTAAGCCACACACAGGAACCTTCAGTCATAGGCAGCTGCATTACTATCTCCAGAAGAGGGAGGAAGCTGGGCAGAACTGTTTCAATATGTGATTCCCTGCTCTTCAGATGTGGGAGGCATAAACACTCAGGAACCTTGCCTGCTAGGTTTCAATGCATGAAAACCTAGAATAAAAAGCATCTAGAGCTCCTGTGGTAACTGTGTCGCAACTTGTGTGCTTTAGCAGACTCCAGAAATTTTTCAGAGAGGAAAAAACTCCAAAACCTTGAAGATTTTTGTGAAAAAGGAAACATGTTCATGTGTTCTTCCAAGCTGAAATGAAACTTCTCCTGCCAGATAGTCCTAGAAAACTACCCAGCATTTTAGTGAGAAGTCTCTTTAGTCTCACCAAAACTGAAACAGCAAAACATTAAGTGCTTTCAAATAAAATAAAATAAAAAAATCCTACCACAAAAAAGACCTCACAAATTACAGCACTGTCCATGTACACTGAATGTGTGCTTTGGCTCTCTACAAAACCATTCACAGTCCTTTGCTGGTGTTGCTTCCTTAGAAGCATTGGTTATTTCAGCAGGAAGCTCTCTACAGCGGCCATCCCAACATCAAGCAGGCTTGAAAATGAAGGTACTTCAATTTCAAAAGCCCACTTGTTAATTCATTCTTATCAACTTGTGCAAGTCAGGAGCTCCATTCCCATTACTCCAGTGTAAAACCACTTTAGAGAGCAGATCCAAGTCTAGTCTGGCAATTCACTGAAGCATCACTGACTCCAGGCTTTTTGCACCATTTGGGGCTGAAACAAGGAGAGAATTGCATTTCATAGAGTTCCACTGCTGATCTCTCTGAACATGACTTGTCTGCACAGCATCTGACACAATATGGCCCACAGGGAGAGATACAAGTACAATTCATACTTTCTGGCTAGATTGAGTTTTTGCAAGTGCAGATAACTTTTTAATATTTTAAAATACATTTTGAATTACAATTATAATTAGGCAAGAAGATTTTTCCCCATAATCACATGAAATGGCCCAAGCAATTTACTGTTCCAATTTTCTTATTCATAGAGCAAATATTAGGCTGTCCAGTTACATTATTGAACAATAGATAACATTCCTAGGTCATGCTGTATGTTCTTTTTAAGTAGATATGTAATATGGAAGACAAAGAAGTACTATTCTAAAATTATAAGGTTTCCTTTTTTTTTTTTTTTTTTTTTTTTTTTTTTTTTTTTGGTATACATATATATTATTTTTGGCTTAGAATTGTAATTATAACTGGAAAAAAAGAGCCAAATTATTTCTTAGTATCTTTGACCCCTTGCTTGTGGGACACTGCAATCCTGAGCTGAGACAACTGCACATTTCCAAAGTCATCACTTAAAAATATGAGCCCATTCACATCAGACCCCCGTGAACCCATTAGTCCAAACCTAGAAGCACGGCACAAAACGATGTATTAAGAACATCATCTGCTAATTGAAAAAAAAAATGAAGCTAATTAAATATATATTTACTCAGCACAAATTAGGAAAGATGTTATTCTGCCAACCCCACCTTCCAGAACCCATTTCGAAAGCAGATATTACAAACATATAGTCTTTGATAAATCATATCTTCAAGGATCCTAGAAATCCACATTTCCATACATAAAAGTTTCCTTGAGCTCTTGGATTGTTCTTGGTTTGTACCCAACTGGATCCTGTCACACTGCATTCTTCAAACGTGCAGCTGTTACTCTGTCTTTGATGTTTTAAACAAAATTAAAATGAGACTTAACACTTTTAATTAGATGTTTAATTCATGCTTTTGTGAGCTATTTCCCTCCAATCTGAATTTTGTCACACAACTATAACAGACTTTCTGCGGCCAATTTTTCTTCTAAATGTTAACTCAGTGCCTCATAAAGGATGTGCAGTGTACAATTTAGTAAAGAATTTGAAAGTGAAACTATCATTTGTTAGAGGGGGAGGAACGCCTCATAACTGTCACAGTGTGTAGTTGAGAAAATATGCAATGTTTGGAAGGGAAAAAAACTTCAAAACCAATGAAGCATTTTAATGGACATATTTACAGAGGATGCAGTAAGAACAAAGTTTGAGGGGCTTACTGAAAGAGCAAGCTGAGCAGAAATTGAAACTTATATATGACACCTATGTAATTAATTACCTTCATATTTTTATTTTTAAAGGAACATATCTAAATATTCCTCTGAAGATCAGCAAAACAGGAGTCAGCTCTTTGAAGAAGACAGGAAGGAGGAGCCCGTTTCTCAGGAGGATCTGTTTCTATTCTTCCTGGCGTTCAGTGCACTTACAAATACTGCTTTTCAAACTCTTTGATTCTCAGCAGCTGAGTATCATTCAGACAAAAGATTCCATCAAGAAAGCAGCATGTACTAGGCCATGATTCAGCCTGTTCTTAGGACTACATTGCCCACACTGTACCTTGGAGTGTGTTGCTCAAGCAGAGTGCTCTCATTTCTCTTTCCAAAGCAACTTGCTATCCAGTACACTGACAGTATCATCAACTAGTTGGTACTTTGTTGTTTTATTCACTGCCCCACTGCACAGCGTGGCAACCTTCTTTTTTGTCACTTGTTGCCATAGGAATAAACTTCACCTCATTTGAGTGGTAGAGGCAATATCTACACATGTGTTTCTAAGTGAATTTGTAAATTATTTTCAAAAGTACCTGTATTCCAGCACTATCAGTATAATGGATTAATGGATTGTCAACAATAATAACGAGCTGCTCTGTAGGCTAAGAATTCTGGTTCTGTTGCTCATTACATAAAATAAGCATCCCTGTTGAATTTCCTTGTTCACGCTTTTACAGGCATGTAGCTAACCTGGCGATCCCACCCAGTTTCCTGTACAGCCTCACCCAGAACATATAAGCCACTCTTCCAACTGCATCCTCCAACTCCAAAGGCAACCCTGGCAGTTGAGACGGAACCCCTGAGTTCCAGACAGCTTTTAGTTAGTGATGGAGACAGTTTTGGGGATGTCTCTGAGATAGCTGAGGTTTTTGGAAATTACTGGTTTTGTACTGAACACTATTACCTGCACTGCAGCCAGAAAATTTTGGATTTGCATTTTTTGAGGTAAGATTACAAACACCTATTGCTTTAGTGACAGAACTAACAACAGGTAACTATTGCAGCAAGAAGCAATCTGCCTCTTGTAACCAAACATCCTGTAATTCCTGCTGAGTATTACGTGGCCTGGCTGCTGGTAAACACTTTAAAAGTAACTACCCGTTGCTATTTATCATCTGAATGTTCACAGCTTAAAGATGGTGTCAGCCTGGAGGAAGGAGGAGCACAGCAATGCAGCATGGGCAGTCTGCTGAGTTTGTGCCTGGTCTGACTCCTTACTCTCCTAGCCTGTACCTCAGCAGCCATGCCCTCTGTGTGAAACACTCCCAAAAACATCCCCAAAAAAGGAATGAAAGCACCTTCAGACAGCACTTAGGGTTATGATTTCAGGGCTAGACTGAATGTGTCTTTGAGCACCCTGGCCTAGAGGGAGGTGTCCATGCCTTCAGCAGGGAGTTGGAACTAGATGATCAAAAAGATCTCTTCCAACCCAAACCATTCTATGATACTACGATTCGATGTTTTGAAAATACCTCCAGAAAAAAAGCTACCTAGGAATCTATTTCAAAAATAATGAGAATCCAGATTTCGCCCCAGGGAACTGTTCAAAAATCTAGTCAAAGGAGAATTTATTCACTCATGTTTGTACTTCAACCAAGTTTTCACCGAAACAAGGCCAAATCCTCAGCAGCTGGGGAGGGGGAGCCCATAGATCTCCTGAGCACACAGGCTGTGACCAGCTCACCACAGAGGCCTTCTGGCTGCAGGTGGGCCTCCTTCACACAAGTTACTATCTTCAGACACAGCTTTCCCGTCTGCGTGGCTGAACTTAAAAACTACTTCGGATTCCTGTCAAAGTCTATTTTCAGCTGGGGGCCTAGTTAAATTACTTATGGGGAAATCCAAATCAAAGATGGTTTTCTGCATCCATCTGCAATGAATTCTTGAGCATTACAAAAATACAGCCCTTGAAGTGGGCTCAGGGCTCTGTGGAGAAGTGCAAAGGTTGGAAGCAATCTGCATGAAGGAGAATAGCTGCGTGGGATGGAAGGCATTTTTCTCTTTTAACAGAGTTACTAATGAGATAGCAAGAACGGCTCACCAAAAAACAAAAACAAAAACAAAAACAAAACAAAATAAAAAAACACCAAAACAACGACAACAGAAAAAAAAAAAAAAGATATTATTCTGCTGTGAATTACGTAGCTTGATAGAAGATAAAGTAATAATCAGCTCACTATCAAGACCAAACCTCCAAGCTGCTTGTACGATAATAATCAGAGAGGTGTTGAGTCACCTCTTTTGCATACATCCTGGTATGCAGCATTCTCAGCATACTGACAGCTGCACCTGCAGTTGCATTGCAACCCAGACCCAGCAGAGCAAGCAGATGTAGCCAGTATGTCAGCGTACCCGTACTCTGAAGACACGTTTTGTATGATCTACAGCTCCTTACGCTGCTGATTGTCTGACCATCTCTCCTTCCTTTCACTCTTCAAAAGGCACTTCCCACCCACCCACACCTCTGAAGGACTGAGGCATTCAGTCAGTAGAGTGGGATGGTCAGTAGCCAGCTGCACTTTAATTTGTTGGTATAAGGAGCTGTCCCTAGAAATAGAGCTCGCTCTGGTTCAGAAATTTAAGGAGCTGCCACAGCATTTCTAGGCTGCCTGATAACTTGCTTGTCACCTCCCTGGGTGGCTCTAGTGTAGCAATTTTCTTTGGAAGGGCAGGAACTTTCAATATAATTAAATACGTCAAGCCAGTTCTGATCCAGTGCGTGGAGACTCTGCTGTAATTTTCTTCCCTTTATAAACCTGAACTTGATTTACTTAATTTCTTTCTAGATAAACATGTCTGCTGTTTTTCATCTGATTAGCCGTTATTTACTATTTTTTAGATAATTCATCCTTCCAGGCACAAGTCACAATTGCCAGAGACCAGAAGGAAAGAGCACAAATTCAAATGAATACATATATACATATGTGTGCGTGCGCATGTCTATTAAACCACTGCCTGTCAAAGGCAGTTTAATGAATCTGGAGGAAAGCTTTTAAATAAAGTAATGGAGAACGAATCTGTTTTTTTAAATAAAGTCATGGAGAATGAATCTGGTTAAACACAGAGAAAGCTGTCCTTCCTTTCATTTGGCTTCTGATTTATGTCAAGATGAAAAAAATGATGATAACACAAGTTTATTAGAGTTCTCTATGTTATAAATACAAAGTGTATGCATTTAGAAACCTTAGGATGATAAAACACAGACGGAAGCACACTATCCATTAGTTCCAAACAATCTCATTTGTAGCACATGCAATACAGACCAAAAAGAGCTTGCCTGAGAAATAAAGACTAAGGTCTCTAAACTTGTTCTGAAGCACAATCTTCTCTAAGAGGGATATTAGCACAAAATTGCTTGAAGGCAGAGGCTGGCTGGTGTACAAAAATGCCAATATCGTGTTTAATTTTCATCAAACCTTAAGAAAAACCTGGTGTGTATACGTTATTTTTACAGTTGTAAAAGGCATAAACGCAGCCAGGTGCAGAAACATGCTGCAATGGAGTGTGAGCTGTCTCCAGAGCCCATTCCCCACCTTGCTCTGGCACTGGGCTGTGTGGCAGAGGAGAGCTCTGTTGCCCTGTAATCGTCTTCTGAGGAAATATTGTCAGTGTGAAACAACTGTGTACATCCTGCATGTGTTTCTTTGCTACCCACATCCTGTGTGCATACACAGAGGCCACTAGGGTTGCCCTGTGGGCAGGATGTGTGTGCAGCCCTAGTAGCTTCCTAGTGCCTGATTGTTTTCCTCACTTTCTGGGATGGAAGATCTTAGTAAAAACTTCTCAGAACATACCTGTGGGACATAAACTTCCAGGAAAGTGGAACAGCCTTTTCTCAGCTTCTTTTACTGTGAGGCATTCTGGTAGTGATTATATTTGACTATAAATATTAATAAAATTTATGAATAGGAAATGAATATTTTTGTACATATTTTTTCAACAAACTCTAGTATGATTCTAAGCCCTCCATTTGAGAAATCATCTATGAGAGTGATTGTTAAAATATCAAACCCAATGATTTTATGTTGGTGCTATTTCAAAAACAACTGGGAAGTGTTTTTGTTTAAAGTGGTAAGACCAGCACAGAACAGAGCCTTTGAATATTTTCCTGTACATGTGACTAAAGACCTAATAACTGTTAGTAAAAGCAAACCCTCAGTGTCAGAAAGAGTGCTTAGTTCAGCAGCTGCACGTATAAACACTCTAGTTTGTCCTTTCTGTATTCAGAAAATATTAGCCCATACATTCTTTTATGCATTCAGTGAAGATATTTTTAGAACTGCATTAAATTTCTCTTTCCGTAGAATACACTACTGTTGATTATTGTTTTTTTACTTTAAAATTATGTATAAATGGGATGGTTCAGTTGTGTCTGATTTAATGCTCTAATGTAATCCTGTGTGATTACAAGAAAGGTCTTGTGTTGTTTGACAAATTTGGGATTTATTACAAAAGCATTATTGGAGGTATAGAACCTGAGGGGAGCCAGTTAAACTTTCCTGGACATCATCTTCTTGGCAGTATCTTCCTGTCACCTTACCTGCAGAAATAACCAAATTGCTGTTCATTGGGAGGCTAAGTTCACTGGGAAACTGAAGCTAAGATCAGGCCCATAACCTTCAGGAGAGAAGGGAAGGAAGAAAAAGAAATTATGATTGCAATTATTTTTGTTATTAAGGTTGCCAAAACGCTGCCCCATGGAAATAGCCTGCCCTCCTTGTCTGTGATACCCCAAAGAATCTGTGGCATTACATGAGTAAGTATGTGAGAGAATAAATAAGCTCTACAAGACCAGAGAAGCGAAACTATGTCACTTGAACTTGGTTTCCTCCCTTTTATACAAAATAGATTTCTGCAGCATGAAAGGCAAAATTATGCCTCCATTTATTCTCACCATGTGAGAATCCAGGATAATGCAGGGCAGATTTCAGCTGGTAAGGATGGGTGAGGAAGGGTGGCCCAGTCTGGGCTGCCAGAGTTCAGGTAGAGGCTTATTACAGCTGCCAATTAGAAATGCTAGCTTTTAATTGCAAATGAAGAAGATTTGTTCAGCAATTGACATGGAACCATGTGACAACTTTGTTACAGCATCATTTTCAGGAGCAAAACTTGCACTTGAAGATGGATTTATTGGGATTTTTATAGCTGTACTTCTGGTCAAGAGATATTGATTTTACTGCTAGATATAAATGAGGTAAAATAAAGGGGAAAAAAAATACTAAGCTTTATCTCACTGACCAGAGCTATACCTGCTGTTGAAGACTTTTGCTTGTGTAGGTGTATTAATATTTCTCAGTTCTAGCACAGCAGTCTTTGTGTAGCCAGGCCATACAAGGAAGTTTAGTATCACTCTAGCAAAGCCACTTGCAAAGGTAAAACAAGGTTCCTAGGAGAAGTGCAATTTTAGCAGAATAATTCTGTTTACATAGCAGCTTTCACTGGTGCAATTATGATGACTAGATACTACACTTTCATTTCTCTGCACCTGAGAGGATTCATTCCTGTGCCAAGAAAACCTGCAGACCAAGCCAGAAGGAAAAGTTGAGTTAATTAGAATACAGATAAGCTCTTTATGACATATCTGTGTTTCACCACTGTTATTACACAAGCAAAATGAAAGTCACATCATTAAGCTGGAAACTGTACTGACACTCAACTTCTTGCTATTGATTTCTAACTGGAAACCATCTACGGTGATGGATGTAGTGAGGAACGGGCAGGTACAGACAAGGAAGGATCAAGGGAGCAGCTAGTCATCACAGGAAATACAACAATCTTTGAGTCTCTTGCTATATCCAAATCATTAAGACGTTGCAACCAGCAAAAATAATGTCACATGGAAGCTCTCGTGATGCCTTAGTGTACACTGTGATCCCTTATATAATCCCCTTCAGAAATCAGATTTTTTTTGTGTTATTTTGTTATTGCTTGTTTATTTTTTCTCCTTCACCACAGACCAGCTCTGTTGTCCCACTACCTGGCTATATTAGCTCTTATCAAGCATTAAAGCAGAGCATGTGATACACTTTTACAGAGCACTCGAGCATGAGCTATTGTTCACTCTGGATTCCCTCTGCCCAGTTCTGCTTCATAACTTTTCCCAGTGCAGTGATCAACCCGTCCTCCAATCAGCTTTACAGCCTCACCAACAATACTGCTCCATAGATCAGACTAGGTTGCTGCAGGATCATGATGACTTTATGCCCCCAGCCTGCCACTTTGCACTGCCCCAAACAACCTGGTGAATGGAAGTCCCAAGGCTGTTTGTAAACTAGCACGTCTTGTGCAGCCAGCAGGCTGGGCTGGGCAATAAACTTGATGTATTTCATACTTAAATAGGAGTGTCAACTGTTAAATCCTTTCCTGGCTAAAAATAAAAGCTACATAATAAGGCTGATACTGTAGATCACTTTAAACCAGATACCATAGTCTCCATTTGAGACAGATACATGACCTATTAAATTAAACATAGATTCCCTCAAATTACATGCAGAACCTTTCTCAGATCAGACTGATTCCATTACTTTACGCAGTAAATAGAAATAATGAACTCCTATATATATACATGATGTATATAGTTACTCATCAGCTTTTGTATATGCATGCTGTATTGGCAGAGGTGTACCTTGAAAGAAATGTGTTGACAACATTTTCCAATCCAAATGCCTGATACCATCTTCCTAAACACAGAGCTAATTTTGTTAATAAAACACAACTTTATTTTCTGAAGAGGTGACATCTGCATCAAGTGACTATACTCAGAACTCAAAGAAAGAAAGTCATGCATATTAAGGTGCCGATTAATTAATTTGGGAATCCACATTTGAAAAGAAAAAAAAAAAAAAGACCGTAACAACTGAAAAAAGTAGAGCTGGCAGCCCTGGAAGTATCCTTATATTTGAATAATTCTGCTGAGGTGTTCCAGATTTTTCTGGGGAGACACATATTACTGCAGAATTCACAGCTTGATAAACTCCATTGTGTTTTACAACTTTCAAGCCATCTTCATTCTGTCATTGAAAGGTTGCTTTGGCGATTTATGCAAAGGAAGTGGTGAGAAGAGCACTGGAATGAGAACAGGAAAGAATACAGCCCTGTGACGTGGTCTGGAAAGAGTTGTGTGGTCATGCCAAGACCTGACTCACCTTTTCATGGTTCCTGATACGGATGGAAGAATCACTGCTGTCTTTATATGAATTTCTGCGGAAAGAAACAGGTTATGCATACTTTACGCCTGCGTGACACATAGTTAATGTGTTTTACCACCTACTGAACGTGGACTGGACACTGCATTATATGATTATGTACAGGGTTAAAGCAGATTACTGCCGAGCATCCACACCCAATGTTTCATAGCTGCTGTCTTACTCTGGCAAACAGTCAGGGCTTTCTTCCAACATAGCTCAGCAAAAACTGTTACCTCCATGTCTTGCAGCAACTCTCCTTTATTTATTCAGATTTATCACCACACCTATCAAGCTCCTCTCTTTAACACAGGTTATTTTTTATTTATTTATTTTTAATTCTCAAACTTTCTCATCTCCTCAGCTATTTTTCTGAGGGTTCACTTCAAAACTGGGGCTCTTTCCATTCTTGGGGTGCTAGAGCAGCTTTGGAATTCTCACATCAGATTCTAAATGGGGGGTGCCAAATGGGATCAAATCTGAAAAACAAGACAACTGACTAAACAAATGAATAAGCAAAAAATAAGCAGGTTATGTGAGGCCACCTTCCAGGTGGATGCAACAAACAGTGCTTGTACTTCCAGAATGAGAGGATAAATCAAGATGAAGCAGTCTAGCAGCATTACAAATGTAGTGTTTTCCCACACAACAAAGCAAAGTTCTCTTGAACAGTTCCTGCAGTGGATGAGTCACTGTCTGCCTTAGATAGTTTATTCAGTATTAATTCTGTCAGGCAAGAACAGAGGAGAAATCTCATTTTCCAGTGTATGTGAACTCTGATATTTCCCAGTACCATACTGATGTAGTACAACATTTTACTCACTGTTACTCTCAGGCTTTAGTGAAGTGTGAATAAGTCTGCGGTTTTCCAAACAGTGTATGTATTTGGAAGCAATGACACTGAGTGTACTTCATACTGTTATAAGGAAGATACACTACTGAAATTTGTGTTTATGCATAACACACCAAGGCTGCAAAGGTAGTAGCCAAACAGGCTACACCAGCTGATGGTGGTTGGAAGTGCAAAGCCTTTCTTGGAGGTCACAGCATTGGAGAGCAGTTGTGACTGGGAAGAACTGGAGCCACTCCTCTATGAGAAAGTGTGAAGTCAGCCTATATATTGGTGAAACCACTTCAGGGATATGCTTAGGCAATAAGACATGACAAGCTGTGAATTACTGTGCATTAATTCAAGCCTAGCATGTTGTCAAGTATGGGGCCAAAGGGCTAAAAGCCATCCCTGCAACTAGGTGTGAATTAATTCACACTAGTTCACACACTTAAGTGTCTTATTGTGATAATAGATTTAATACTCATAAAATGTTATTTTTAAATATCTATATATTATTAAGATAAGAGTCTTATGCCTCCTGAACACTGAATTATATCTCAATGAAATCATTGTTCAAAATTCTTATTAACCTAGAAGGTCACTCAATTTCTCCTGCCCATTTGGTAATAATAAATAGTATGAAGTGTTCAGACCATTCAATCTCTTTGTTGCAGGAACTATCATCATCAAAAGGGAAATCTCTCTTCCTGTATGTAAAATTAATGCTCAAGTATGCGGCTGGATAAATGTTTCCTGAGTGTAGATATTCACCCATACATTTCTGGATTTCTCTATTATAAGTAGCTGCTGGCTCCTGCTGAGTGATTATCTGCAAAAACTGTACTAAGAGGAAAGGTGCCTGTACACAAGCTCTAATCAATGAACTTTGTTACTCGTCAATTCATGTCTCCAAGAGCATGTATTGAAATGAAAGTCATTGTGGATGTGCCAGTTAGTAAGAAAAATGCACTGGACTTTTGTTTCTCACCAATGGAGGTCAAAGTACTCTAATTTTAATAGAGTCTCCTTCAGAGAAGAGCTGAAAACAGTTTGGGTGGAGCTTAGCCCTGACAGAGGTCTATCGAAGATTATGGGAATTGCTCAGAGTAGATCAGACTCAGTTGCTTCTACCAGGAATGTGTTTGGTCCTCTGTGAACAGTTACATATTTAATTCTTTAATCCATTTCTGATTTTTGTTTTGTTTTATGGTTTTCTTGTTTGTTTGTTTGTTTTTTTTAAGTGAATCTTGGGCTTCTGAGCAGTTTATAAGATAAAGTAATATAGTAAATAAGATAAATTATACAGACTGACAGTGTCTGTACCGTTCATAACTAATTTTATTTTTTTAAGTTATTTTTAAGCTAAAGCAGCACATACTATCACTGAGCTGTCTTTGAGATTTATTGCTTGTGTTAGTGTCTCACGTCCGATTTGCTTAAAATGTTTGGGGGGCTTGAGTCTGTGGTGCCGTGCTGAGACTGTGAGCTATGTATAAAAGGGTGAAAATCACAGAACCATAGAATCACAGATTTGTGGGGATAGAAAGGGACCTCAAGAGGTCACTGAGATCAACTCCCAGCTAAATCAGTTCCTTTCAGTAGGACGCACAAGTAGGCACCCAGGAGGGTCTTGAATAACTCCAGAGAAGGAGACTCCACCACCCTCCACAATCTCTCTGTTCCAGTGCTCTGCCACTCTCACAGTTCTTCCTTGTACAGACAGTGGATGAGCAGAGAGATCTGCTTCAGAGGAAACTCGAAGTAAATGACCAACTGCCATTTAAATGTCTCTCTATCGAAAGACAGCTCTACCAAGGGCTGATAATGGAAGACCTTGGCATGAGTGAAGACTAGCTTCCACAGTTCTGAAGGAAGCAGAAACAATAAGATTTGATGTTTACTACAAAGGGAGCCATAAGAATACTCATCTTCCATGCACTGGTTAATCAGACCTGTCTCCTCTTAAGATCTAAATGCTTCCAAGTAAGCATTTTTACATTTTATTAATCTTTGTCTTTTATCTTCCTTTGCAGTAAAACTTTTTGACAACACAAACATTCTATTAGACAGTTACTGTCTGTAACAGAACTGCAGTATGTTCTTTACCGAGTGCACCTTTTCTGTGCCATACAATTTTTGCGTTACCAAGCAGTTAATTATATTGTTATGAGCTTTCATTGCATCGCATCCCAACTGCTCTCACTGAGCAGCAAGAGTTACAAAGATATTAGCAGGCAGAGCTGCTCTGACCTCATTTACTGGGCAAGCCATGGAGCCTGAACCACAAGAGCATAACCTTAGATGTATGTTAGCATTTCAGACTGTGCTACATGGGTAAGCAGGGAAAAGAGACAGTATCTAAGCATCTGGGAGAAAAGTCTATGACAGCTTTATTTGATATTTTTACTGGAGACCATAGAATTACTGGAATACCTGGATTTATTTGAATTGAAGTATTGTGGAAATATTCTCTTTTGTGGTTTCCTATATGGAGAGGAAATTTCATTTTTCAGCCAAAATTTTGTCAGAGGGTCACAACCTTGTTCTCAATGCTGACAAACAGTTGGAGCTCACACTCTAATAAAATGGAAATCTTCCAAAGATATCAACCCTCTGTTGGCCCACGACAGAGGGAGCATGCTGGCTGCTGCCTGGGGCCCCAAACCATGTGAGGGATGGCATCCTCACCAGGACCTGCACTGGACAAAAGGAACTGCTCATAGGAACAGGCACATGACAGAAAAATAAACACAAAGTGTATGCTAACAGTGTTTCTGAAGGCAGCAAACTCCTGGAGAGTGAACGAGGCCCTGACTCCTGAACTTGTAGGCTCTCATGGTTTCAGAAAAAGAGCATTGCCAGTAAACCTGTGCATGATCTTGACTGGTGCAAAATCCATCCAGGCTTTGTTTTCTCATGGAATTATTTCTGGTTGCAGTCTTATTAGTGAAACTGTTCAAACATGCAAAGCTTGTGGCTAAAATGGGACTTCAGAAGTACTGATCTTGGAAATGAAAGTTTCATTTTGGAAATCCTGATGGTGTGGTACTGTCTTGCTCTACCCCATTTACCTTCTGTGGAACCAGCTGCTGTGACCATTTCTGTGCTAGCACGCATAACAAGAATCAAAAGATACAACAATCATGTTCTCTTTTATTTCCAGCATATGACTTACAGACTAAATTAGGGCTAGAGGCCACCTAGTCCAGTTTCTTGTCTCTGATGACAGCCAGAACAAGATGCCTTGGATAAATGCATAAGAAATCTTGGTTTTGGCAAAAAAAAAAAAAAACAAAAAAAACAACGAATAATCCACTCCCCTTGATGGGTTCATCTTAATCTCTGATAGTGGGAAAATGTTTCCTGAAGTATGAGCTCTTACATCCTTTCTACAACTCTTTAAGCATTAATTATCGTAACTCTGGCACCTCTAAAAGCTTGCTGTAGTTTTTGGCACTGTGTCGAAAGTAAAGCGTGTTGAAAGAAGAGAACAGGGCTTCTAAAAAAGCTGAGGCACTGCTGGGATTATTGACTCAAAGACCTCAGTGAGGGAACATAACACAGATTCATGTTTCCCAGTAATAACATGGGTGGTTGACTTACCAGCATAAGGAAAAGCTGGAAAAATTGGAACTCACGTTGTTTTGGATAAAACCCAAGAAGTTACTGGAGATTTACAATTAGATCATGCAGAAACTTTGGGCTGATTTGGTTTCATTTTTTCTAACAGATGTTGGAGGGGTCCCACAACACATGGTGTGGAGAGTGGCTATATTAGTAACTGAAATAAGAGTAGCTAATTTCAATTTAATACCTTACTTTGTGTGCTGAAATCACTTTCCTAAGTATAAAAACCAAGCATATTAATTATTCCAGAAAATTATTAATTAATTTTCTAGCCTTTCAATTAAGTTGCTTTTCCTTCAAAAGAATATTTAGAGTTCTGGCTCAGATTTTCAATAGGCGTTTCTCCTTTTGGCAGCAACATAATCTGTACTATTGTCAGTGACAAGCTCTTCTGACTAAGAGGGAAAGCAAAAGTAGCTTCTATATCTGGTCCTCCGGAACGGTGAACTGAACGTTGCGTTATCAAATGAAACAGAGAGCAGTTCTGTGGGGCCAGGGTCCATTCCATCTGTCATTCCTGGATGAATGTAGCTGTCACACATCACAGGCAGTTGCAGAAGACATTCAAATTACTAAAAGCTGATTATAGTAAGGTGAATATAGGCAGTTCTGGGGCTCCTGGTCAGTGTGGGTTTGTAGCATTGTATTTACTCTTCTGCTGGAGCACTGGAGACAGTGTTGGTCTGAAGGACAGCATGTGGAGTAGTATCTGATAGACTTTCTCAAAGATTTAATCTTATTTGATATAAAAGTGGATCATTTCTGCTTTCCTGTACTTGGGTACTAATGTTACTAGTCATACTTTACCCAGTTGTGTGCAAAGAGAATTGTTTTGTATTGTTAGATCTTTAATTACATCCTACAGTACCGAGGAAGCAAGCAGACTATTTCCCTGTTGTCTACTATTAACAAAAGCCTAATATTACTACTAACGTTAAGTACTGTAGTCAGAAATCACATTGCTTAGGAAACAATCTCATTTTCTTTTCCTTAAAAAAAGTACCTGATTCTCAGGTGCACATTTTCTAAATACTAGAGGACACAGAGAGCCCTAATAGGGGAAATGCTTAACTGGGCAATCAGCCCCTCACAGAACTCCCTCTGGATTCTTTAAAAGTCCTGCATGTAGATCACAGAGCAAGCAAATCCCGCTGTGGCTGACCCTCTATTCTTGTACAAACACCTACCAAAAATAATTTCTCCCCATGCTTTTGACAAAGCACAGATAAGCTTAAAATTTCAAGTGATATCCATGTCCTCTAAAAATAGAGCTTCAGTCCTTACTGAGAATAACATCAGGAAACTATCAACACATAGTAGTCATTCAGCCTGCTGACCTGGTGATTCTCCCAGCACTCATGCAGAATATTACCAGCCCTTTCATTCCTCCATTAGTCAACTGTCATATCTGGAAGACAGTAATAAGTAAATAAGCAAGCACATGACCCTTATAACAGTTCAGAGTATTGTAAAATGTTAATGTTTCTAAAGTAAAGGACTTATGTACTACTGACATTCTTCCTGCCCAGCCTCAGTATAAAAAGTTGTGCTACACAGCATCCACTGTCTGAAGGTGATTAAGGCTTGATTCTTAATCAGCCATGGTTCATTTTATAAAAGTTTAGGGGGATTACAGTGTTCTCAGAGCTTTGTGGGCTAGGGCTGGAAATGGCTGAGCTAGCCTTTAGACACCTCTGAAAGACTGCTCTGATGTGTATTTAGTACAGTGAAATGAAGATTATAGAATACTCTCTCCCTCTATCCTGCAACAGGTCAATTGCTTATTTTAGAACTGTATTGGCTAGTTGATTATTTAATTTCCTTGAAAGCAAGCAAAATAATCATTGAGAAAGTCACTAATGTATTCCAGGTGACATGCATCTAACCCATTCATTCCAATATTCGCATTAGTCAAAATATACTCACAGTTGTGTATTTTGACCCTTTGCTCACTCTGTGTCACAAAATAATTATAAAAATGATTAAATGATTTTAAAGTATTGAATTCTAATTCAAGTTGATCCATTAATGATCGACTTGACATTTCAATTCATTATTCAATTCAGCTTTCAACCTGAACTGAAATATATTCCACAGTCCTTTTCTTATGTTCCAACTTTGTTGTTTTCATGATTGTCACTAAATGAAGAAATCACTAACCAATGTTTAATTGAATGCCATGCTTTGTATGCAGTGCTCTACAGTAAGACTCCATGTGTATTCACTATGAACCAATCAAAACATAAGCCATTTGATTTTTCTTCTCAGTCCTGTGAATATCAATTCAATTTGGGATTTTCATAAATCCTTTTGTAAAAACTCATGTTCGTGTGCATTTAAATATCATTGATGGAATCATAAAAGGAAGCTGTAATTATACTGTCAAATTTATTTTATTTCTTCTGCGCATTTCTGGCAATATTTAGAGCTGCTTTATGTTTCTGCTACCAGATAAACCCAAATTGATTGCAAACCATGTAAATTAAATAATCAGTTACTTTCTACACGCTGTGCCCTTTCACAGCTTCTGAGCTCACTCAGACTGTAGAAAAGAATACCAGCTACCTGGTCTGTAACATTCATGAATGGCTTTTGGTGAACTATACATGTTAAACAGACATTTCAGACCCCTATATCTAAACCTTGCATGCTTTTTCCTCTGCATAGTGACTGCAGTTGAGGAGGAATGTAACATCCACTCAGCCTTCACCAGGGAAGTGTCCCACTGCCAGCAGTGCCTTGATCTTCTCAGAAGTTAATATATTTGTGTTTCTCT